>AWWV01014857.1:0-27403 GCA_001974805.1 Corchorus capsularis | reverse complement strand
ATATATAAATTTATAAATATGATAAGAAAATATTCCATCATACCTTTTTTTCCTTTTTTTTTTTTCATAAATCAACAAACAGTACTATCAGTTATAAAGTCAATTTTCCTAACGTTTCTCTTTAAAGGCAATACTATAGTTTTCACGTAAAGTTTTTCATTCATAAATATTCCTAAATTATAAGGAGGAAAATTATCAACCAAAGGATATATATTTTCTATATATACCTAATGTACCTTTGTCCAATTACAACTGCAATGTATATATTCTTCATTAGAATAAGGCCAAAAGCATATTCCTTCTCTTGATTCTGTTAGTGTCGGCAGAGCTAGAGCTGCTCCCTTGTGAATATTTTCATCTTCATTAAAAGGTAAGTCAAGCCCATCTTCTTTTCCTTTCCTTCTTTAATTAATTTTTTCTTTTAGTTATGTTTTAACTTTCTAGCTTAATTTATTTAATTATTATATAAAATTCCAATATCATAATATAATTCATTGTTCATGAAGATTGGAATCTATTTTTAGGTAACAGTTTGATGGAACATGGAATAATAAGCTGCCAGTAACTAATAGTTATATTATGTTATTATTTTTTTTTTTGAGAAGAAGTTATAGTATGTTATATTTGTTTATTGATAAATAATTACAGTAGATCTACTAATAGCTTATCTAAAATGGGTCAAATCCATAGTTGAGCATTATTTTCTAGTATATATGTGTTAATTAAATATTAATTTTAATTCGGTGTGTTAGTGTTTCTAATTAATTATAAAACCATCATTAATGGTGTAAATTTTGATTTGTTGGGCAAATTAATTTGTTAAAATGTGAATCACTGACAGATCATTTTGACTCAGTTATAGCAGTTAAGAACATGTAAGTTATTTTATATATTTCTAATCTTCTAGTAATATTATTTTGGTTAAGGTTAGGTATACACAAACCTCATTTTCTTCATTTGATTTTTGTCTTTCTCCACCCTGTCTTGCATCTCCTCTAACAATAAGAAAAACCAAAAAAGAAGATTTAGAATTATTTTGTGGACTAGTAATTAAATATATAGTGTATGGTTGATCGATTGTTTTCATATAATTATCAAAATCATAAATATTTATTAATCATCAGCTTGGAATTAGAAAAGATGTAAATGTATAATGTTGATATCCCAACAGATCAGAAGATATAAAACAGAAAAGAAAATCAATTCAAATATTGTTTCCATTTTTGCTCTTGTTAGCCAATACTATTAATTGTTTTTGATACTCTTGCAGAACCAAATCTCTCATCACACACACACACACACACTCTCTCCATAATAATTTCTTTTGTTGAGAAAAATAAAGAAATATTTAATATTTTGCAGATAAATTGAATTTTAATAATTTGTTTTCTTCATTGAAAGTGATGGACCATCTGATGCTTAGCTAAGCCAAAGTCAATTGATTGATTTTGTAAAGTGGGAAAAATAGTATAAAAACATTCTTTTTTTTTCCTAGCTTTCTTATTCCATTAAAATCAAAATTCCCATTGGCCCAAATTAAAGGAATTTTGGTGAACTGTTAATTTTAATTTTTTTGGGCATATATATATCAACTTTATAAAGCAGAATAATAATATTTTCCAAGGGCTGTAGGCTGTATAGTAACTTATAAGAATCCAAAGGCAAATGGTGGAATTTAGCAACAAGATATTTGAAGACCATGTGTGTTGGATGCATTCACATGTGCATAGTTTCTTGCTCTTTGTAGGGAGAAAAAAAAAAGTGACAGCTCTTAAGGGAAAATAATATTAGGCAAGTGGGCCAACTGTAGTGGATGCTTCTTCTGCAGGTAGCCTCTTCATTAATATACTTTACTATGGTACTCCTCATTTATATTTTTTTCTACTATTAATTGACATGGCAACTCTGTTCTTCAACATCAATGGAAGTGTTGCAGAATATTGTTGATTAGTTATTCAGTTGTTCATCTGATATATCATGATTTTGTGACATTTTATTGCAACCCCTTCTCGTAAAATCAAAGATACTAAAACTCGAGTGACTTCAATCATGTTCTTCGTTTATGATTTTATTTCATTTCGTCCCTAACAAGGCAATTTTAGATTTATTAAGGGTAGAAATGCAACAATATATTGAATACTACATGGCATATAATTGCGAGCTCAAGCAATTAGTAAAGCCTGACATGAAAAGATACGAGGAAGGAACACCAGTTTGCTTAGATGGTTGGTAGATAAAAGATTATAAAAAGTGACAATTATCCTTTGTAATTTATTTATATAATTTTTCTTAATTTGTTAGCCATGGGTCATTTTGATTTCAGTTTTACCGGCTGGTTCTAAAATGGGAGCAATAAACCAAAAGAGAGGGTCAATTGACTAATGAAAAGTGAAAACAACCCAATACCAGCATTTGCAATTTGCAATTGACAGACTTGTCCTTTTCTTCAACATAGAAATAGAAATTAGTATTTAGTTTTATCATAATTCTTTCATTGTTTGATTTTGTCAGATACTCACCGACGGTTTTTCAAGACTCATGTGTCGGAAATAAGAAACCCACTTTTTTTTTTTTGGATAGAAGAAACCCACTTTTTAGTAATTACTAATTTTATTACAATACAATACGTTGATGTGTCTTGTTTCCATCCATGATCCATGTTATCCAATGGCTGGCAAAACACTGTGTGGCACAATTTATTCAAATTAGATTTAGTCCTTGTGTCCTTGTCGTTATAATGACTTGATTATTATAAACATAGATGAGTGACTTTCTCACGTATGTCGTACTAGGGTTGCCCTAATACTCTAAATTGTATATACTCCATATCCAGTAAACTTCATCATTTCTTCTGATTTCAAGATTCAAACTCTAAACATTTAATTTCGTTATCAGATTGGGGTGTTTCTAGAGGAGACGATGTATGGTAATTGTTAGAGTAGATAATTCAAAAGCTAATTAGGTGGGTAATTAGTCACCCTTTCAAGTTTTCATTGTCAACGAATATGGTTTTTTTTTTTTGGCAATAAACGAATATGGTTTATATATAGCCACAACCTGGTCATTAGAGGGTGTCGGTGACTTGTTTTAGTTTTCATTTTTCTTTATTCTTCTAAAGTTTCAAAAATATTGTACTTCATGACCAAAATGCTACATACCATATTGGAAGCATGAGTGTAATCTTTAAAGTATATATATGTATTGCATTGATATTCAAATTTATACTTAATTGAAAAGAAAAGTGGAATGGAAAGGGAGACAAAAAGGAAATTAAAGAAACCAATAATTGCCAAGAATATGGAAATGGAATGATGAGACTGTGGAATGCCTTTTTAGGTTTCTTTTCTTTTCTGCAACTCAACCCACCATATTTCCAAAGGCCTCCAAGGTCCCATTGTGCTTTTTGGAGAGAGCAGCTGCTTTGAGGTCACAATAAGGAACCCAAAATTTTTTGGGGTAGTTTCTACTTCAAGGGAAACAGTATACCCAAATGAAGCATGGCAATTGTTGATTGGTTAATTTTCTAGGATTTTTTCTGACCAATAATTAATTGGAAATGCACTTTACTTCTATATATTCATCGAGTGGTTTGGTTTTGTGTGTATATATATATATACACCATCAATATATATATATATATACATATACCATAATTACCAACCCCTTTTTTTTTAAACTTCTTTTAAGTTTTAAGTCATTCCATATTGGCTCGGGTTTAATTTGATCTCAATAAATCATGCATGTTTAAGTTGCTTAATCAGAATTTAGAACATTGAAATTTATTTAAAACTCATCTAAAGATCCAATATGCAATACCCTTCTATGCAATTTCCCATTTATTTAATTTTAGTTGATGATATTCATTTATGTAATTATAACTTGATTGATCATAGCAACCAACCACCATTTCTCTTTCGAAATTGAATAATAGTTAGGAGTAACCCTCCTTTAACATGCGTAAGCAAACATAATTTTTGCACTCCATTCAAATGGATATATGATATATAAGTGAAAATTTTGATAAAATTAATGTGATGATTTAAAAGATGTTGAGATATTTATTATAAGAGATTTTCTCCGTAATAAATGAGATTGTATAGCTGTAGACTCCTAATTACTAGCTCCTAGATTATAGCTAAGTAATTTCCTAATTGTAAATATATATTTATATATCGTCTTTGTAGAAAGAAATAATATACAGAAGAATTTCTTCTCTATATCTTTTTAACTTGGTATTAAGAGCTAGGTTTTGCCTAGGATTTTTTTTCTTCTCTTTTTTTTAATAAGATGAGTGAAAAAAAGAGTGAGTCATCTGGATCGAAAGCTGTTCCTATTGTAGTTCAGTCTGAAGGTGTTTTTAATGTTGGAATCCTTCTTTTTGAATCCAATTATGATGTTTGGTCTCAATTGATGGAGATGCACATCGCTGAAAGGGAAAAGCTTTCTTATATTAATTCGTGGAAAAACAGAGCCTCCGGCAGAATCTGATGATGGGTACGAGAAGTGATATGCAGAAAATCAGAAGGTCAAGAGATGGTTGTTGATGTTGATGAATCCTTTTCAAGAACTAGATCACAGGGATAAAGTGGTCATGAAAGATCCAGATGATGTTGAAGCATACCGAAAATCGATTGAACGATTAAGGGTGCATATATTCCTTGCGGGGTTGGATAATGTTTATGAACATATTCGTGGAGAGATCCTTATGAAGAAGTCAATTCCAACTCTGGAAGATTGTTATGCATTGATTCGGCGAGAGGCAGTGCGCCGTGTGATGCTGAAAATTGAACATGAAAACCTTGAAGCTGCTGTTATGGTGACTCGAAATAAAGCAAAGGCAACTACTGGTGGTGAAAAGTCTACCTACAAATGCAGTCATTGCAGCCAAACTGGACATACTAAAGATCGTTACTATGAACTTGTAGGGTATCCAGATTGGTGGGATCATAATCGAGCATCCAAGAAAAAAAATTCCAAGAAGACTCCAACTGCTACTGTTGCTGAAACTAAAGCGGATGATGATGTTGTTGAGATGAGTTCAGGCTTAGCAGCAACCATTGATAAGGGTGGTAAGAATTTTATCTCTGCACATGTTTCTAATAGTACATGGATAATTGATTCTGGTGCTACAAATCATATGACTTTTGATTCTTGACAGGTTACAGACTGATCGGTTGTTTAACAATCATAAAAATAATCCCCACAAAAAACTAACTAAATAGTTAGGGCAAGTAGGGGTCGAATCCCACAGAGAAGGGTTATAATTGTGAAGATCTTTTCCAAAGAATATATCTTTTCCAAAAATCACTTAGAAAACAGGGGATTAAAAAGATCAATTATAAAGAAAACAACTAAACTAAAAACAAGGCAAAGTAAATTAAATCTAAATCTATGACAAATTATAAAGAAAACAATAATTATAAAGCATATTTCTTCTCCGATGGTATGAATCAATCAGATTAACTATGGATCATTGACTTAAAAGGTGAATTTAGCATCTTATTCTTGATGACAACTGGTATAGGAAAATTCCAACATGTATATTAGATAAGAGGCCGGTCAAAGCTGCGGTTATCCCTTTTATTCCTTCAGCAATCGATTACTTTTTCAGGGCCTAAAGATCGCTTGAGAACAAAGCATTAAGTACAATTAATTTTACACACATGCCTACAAGTAGAACCATACGAAGAGAAATTTCTCGCCCTCCGATAGACAAACTCCCATCAGACAGCGGTCAAACAAACCCGATTTGCTACAATAAATCAAACTCGGAGGTCAAGCCTTATTTGATTAGCGGTAGATCTATCCAATTACGTCATTAGTGGCCACATAAATCAATAAGATTCAAGATCATAAAATAAAACAGAATTTTGCCTACTATCTATCAAGAACTTAACACTAAATTATAAGTATAGAAATCTCAGCATAATCAATTGATTGAATTCACCAAAGGATAAGAAGTATTAAGGGTTTAGCTACTCATGGACTTGGGAAAATCCATGGGAGGCATAAGAAAACTTACAGGACTAGAGGGGACGAATTCTCCTCCTTGAAAATCCTAGGTTTATCGCACCTCTCTATGGTTAGAGAGGGTGTCGACTCCCCTTCTAAAAACTAGAGAAAAACTAAACTAAAGAAAGGTAGAAAAAGAGAATTATGTGTTGTGTAAAGTATATGTGATTTGTGTTACAGGAAGTGGCTATTTATAGTGGAGGAATAACCTAAAGACTCCTATTAGACTTAGGAAAGAGGTAGGACGGTTCTAGAGGCTGACTTGGTCTCCAAGTTGGATTAAAAGTCTTCCTAGAGTAGAATCCAAGTCAAAATAGGATTCTGGAATTTTCTAGATTTCTGCAGAAACTTCAACGGAAGATTCGGGCTTGAAGATGGCAGAACTGGGCTTTGTACTTCAAAGGAAAGTTGTAGATCTCGGAATTAGCTTTCCAACGGCTACTCATGGGCTTAAAACGGACATCTGAGCAGAAAGTTATGGTCTTTCTACTGAGACTGCGCTGATTCCTACTCCAAATAGGATTAGTTGCGGGAAATTACGGGATTTGGATATTTCCTTGGATATAGGAGGCACAAATTGGGATTTTAACTCCAATTGTGGACTTATATGGGCTGAGTATTATCCCATATAAAATATCCAAAAATCATTAACTTCCGGGCTTCTTCTGGACTTGGCTTCAATTCTTTGCAAATAAGCTCCAAATCTTCAATTCTTACTTCTTGAAATAGTTCTTCAATGGTCTTCAAACATGAATTTCGAATCTTCAAATCTTCATTCCAAATGACTAAGTCTATAGTTGAGTAAAAAGTCACCAAAATAGCTCTAAAAAGAGTGAAAAACAACAAGTTTTCACTTTTCTTGTCTTCAAGACCTAAAAACACAAATACTTGCAAAATAGGATAAAAACATATATAAAAGTGGTAAAAAGTATGGAAAAATAGCTATAAAAATATGCATAATTTTGGCTCGATCACAGACCTTAAACAATCCTCACAAAAATTTGTTTCTATAGCCAATGGTGATGAGGCCCCAATTGTTGGGGAAGGATCTTTAACTCTTACTGATTCTTTGAATTTGGATTCTGTTTTAGTTGTTCCATCCTTGGATTATAATCTATTGTCTGTTTCCCAAATAACGTTAGCCTTGTCTTGTATTGTGATTTTTTGGCCTAACCTTTGTCTTTTTAAGGACATTCAAACAAAGCAGACGATTGGTTGTGGTATTAGGCGAGGGAAGTTGTATTATCTGGACCTAACATCGAGGAGTTTAGACAAATTGCATCAAGTCTTGGCAGTGAAAGACTCAACTATTGAGTAAAATAAAGCTGCACTCTGGTTGTGGCATCGACGTTTGGGGCATGCATCCTTTGGTTATCTGAAAAAATTATTTCCTAGTTTGTTTGAAAAGATTGATGTTTCTAGTTTTCGCTTTGATGTTTGTGAGCTTGCAAAAAGTCATCGAACCTCACTTCCATTAGTTTTGAATAAATGTCCTTTGCCTTTTATGGTTGTTCACTCTGATGTATGGGGTCCATAAAAAATTCCAACTTTAGGTGGATCTCGTTGGTTTGTTACTTTCATTGATGACTGTACAAGGATGACTTGGTTGTGGTTAATGAAATCCAAGAGTGATGTGAATCTATTGTTTCAAAAGTTCCATAAAATCATTCAAACTCAGTACAATGAACAAATTCGAGTTCTTCGCAGTGATAATGGTGGAGAATATCTTAACTCCGAATTGACGCATTATTTGGAGACACAAGGCATGATCAATCAAACTACTTGTGTGGATACACCCCGGCAGAATGGGGTAGCAGAGAGAAAGAATCGACATCTGCTAGAAGTTGTTCGCGCCTTATTAATTCAAGCTCATATGCCATTGGCTTATTGGGGTGAAGCCCTTTCTTCTGCTGCATACTTGATTAATCGTACTCCTTCCCGCTCCATTGAATTTCAAACACCATTCCAAGCTTTCACTAAAGCAGTAGCTGCTCCACCAATACCTAATTTGCCTCATCGTGTTTTTGGATGTGTAGCATTTGTACATATCCATAAGCACCAATGCAACAAGCTTGCTCCACGAGCCCTGCGGTGTGTTTTTCTTGGGTATGCTACTAGTCAGAAGGGGTATCGATGCTATCATCCACCTACTAAGCGAATGTTCATCACCATGGATGTAGTATTTCATGAAGACACAATGTATTTCTCTGAGTCTGACTTTCAGGGGCAGAATGAAAAGGAAATTCATACTCTTGATTATGATATTCAGGGGGAGTGCAAAGGTGACTACCAATTCCTTGATGGTAATGTTGTTAACGATATTATTGGTGATAATGTTGTTGGTAGTAGTGGTAATGGTGTTGATGATCAAGAAGAGCATGAATCCCGTATTGAATCGGAGGAAATTGGCGATGTTGTTCCTTCAGTTACAGAAGATGAAACTCTTATTGATATACCACACCAATTGTCTGCTGAGGATGTACCTATTCCTGCACTTGAGCTACCCAGAAAACAATTACTTGAACGTCTTACCAGAGGTATTCCTAAACCTACATATGAACCTGAAATTTCAAGTAGAGTTAAATATCCCATGAGCCATTATGTGTCTAACAATAATCTGTCGGAATCAAATAAGTCATTTGTAAATCAATTATCTGGTGTAGCTATTCCTAACAGAGTACAGGAGGCATTAGATGATCCAAAGTGGAAAGCTGCAATGAATGAGGAAATGAATTCTTTACAGAAGAATCAAACTTGGGAAATTGTTGAATGTCCACCAGGAAAGAAGCCAGTTGGATGTAGATGGGTTTATACTGTAAAACATAAAGCAGATGGCACAGTGGAACGATTCAAAGCGAGATTGGTGGCAAAAGGGTACACCCAAACCTATGGGATTGATTATACAGAAACATTTGCTCCTGTGGCTAAGATCAATAATGTTAGAGTCTTATTGTCCCTAGCTGCAAACATGGATTGGCCATTGCGACAATTTGATGTAAAGAACGCCTTCTTACATGGCGAGTTGTCTGAAGAAATCTATATAGAGCTTCCACCAGGTTGTATGGGAATTGAAAAAGAGAATAAGAAGGTTTGTAGATTGAAGAAATCATTGTATGGGCTGAAGCAGTCTCCAAGAGCATGGTTTGGAAGGTTTGCAAAGTCTATGATAGCTTTTTGTTATCAGCAAAGCAATTCAGACCACACTTTGTTCATTAAAAAGGGACAAGGAAAAATTACTGCTCTTATTGTATATGTGGATTGTATATGTGGATGACAGGTAATGATCCTGATGAGAGGAAAGCACTACAAGAATATTTGTCTAGAGAATTTGAAATGAAAGATCTTGGTTGCTTGAAGTATTTTCTTGGGATTGAGGTTTCTAGATCAAAGAAAGGAATTTTTCTATCCCAAAGAAAATATGCTCTAGACTTATTACATGAAACTGGAATGTCAGCATGCCAACCAGCTGATACACCAGTAGAGGAAGGCTTGAAGTTATGTGTGGAAGCTGACCAAGTACCTGTTGATAAGGGAAGATATCAGAGGCTTGTAGGAAGGTTGATGTACTTAGCTCACACAAGACCTGACCTTGCTTATGCTTTGAGCATTGTTAGCCAGTTTATGCATAATCCTAGTGAACAACATATGAAGGCAATTATGCGAATCTTGAGGTATGTGAAATCTGCCCCTGGTAAAGGAATTCTTTTTACTAAAAATGAAGATTGGCAAGGTATAAATGTGTATATGGATGCTGATTGGGCTGGATCGTTAGATGATAGAAGAACAACTTCCGGTTACTTCACATTTGTTGGTGGCAACCTTGTCACATGGAGAAGTAAGAAGCAAAATGTGGTTGCCCATTCAAACGCAAAAGCTGAATTCAGAGGTATTGCACTTGGTCTTTGTGAAGCTTTATGGCCTAGACTGCTTTTACAAGATTTAGGCTATCCACCGAGACAACCAATCAGATTGTATTGTGACAACAAAGCTGCATGTGATATAGCTCACAATCCTGTTCAACACGATCGAACAAAGCATGTTGAGGTTGACAGATTTTTCATTAAAGAGAAGTTGGATGAAGGAATTGTGGACTTGCCCAAGATTTGGTCTGAAGATCAGTTGGCAGATATTCTCACCAAAGCAGTTTCTGGTCATGTGTTCTCAAAGTTCCTTGGCAAGTTGGGAATGCATGACATTTATGGACCAACTTGGAGGGGATTGTTGAGATATTATAAGAGATTTTCTCCATAATACATGAGATTGTATAGCTGTAGACTCCTAATTTCTAGCTCCTAGATTATAACTAAGTAATTTCCTAATTGTAAATACTCCCTCCGTCCCATATTATCTGTCTCATTTCTTTTTTTCACACATATTAAGAAAATCAATCAATTTGTTAAATGTTATAGACTTTTTACTCATTCTACCCATATTATCACATTCTCTCTCCCATTATCACAATATTATATTTACGAGAAAAATTAAATAGGGGTTAATTAGGAAATTTTATCTTAAAAGTGGTTAAGGGACAAATAATTTGGGACAAGATTTTAGGGGGAAAATGGACAGATAATATGGGACGAAGGGATTATATATTTATATATCGTCTTTGTAGAAAGAAATAATATACAGAAGAATTTCTTCTCCACATCTTTTTAAGTAAAGATGGGATAGATGATGTAATAAAACTTTAAACCAAACAATATTGAAACATGAAAACTTAATTAAATTTAATAATTTTAAATTTGAAAAATAAGATTATGTTTAATTATACATCCTCTAAAATGCAATACATCCTATAAAATGCAAACCCTTATAAAAATAAAAACGTTAAGATAGTTTCCTCTCAGTTTATAGTGTGATTTAACTCAAATTTAAATTAACGACTATTGGGCTAGTATATAACTACAAACCTACAATTTACAAATATAGGGTTACTATATTGTACCTAAAAAATAAAAGAAAAAAAATACTACAAATTATTCTTTGTCTTCCTTCTTTTTTGAAGTATTTAGACCTTCATAAGCTACTTTCTCAATGTTTTTAGAGGGGGGCATTACCAATTTGTCACACAAAGGCAAAGCATTTCCATGGAGAATTTCTATAGTTATTAATTATCCCACCTAAAAGTAAGCACCCTATTGACTGCCAATATCAAGAACCATATTCATGTGGGAATTAGAAACTTTGCCTTTTGCATTGGATGCTTTAATTCTTTTGTCGGCTGCCATCATTGGCCAATTACCAAAGTGATTTTCCATCATTGCTAATGCTTTCCTTCCACTAATAATAAAATTAGTTAGACTTTTGTACACATGGCAAATTCCAATTTGGCATCGCATTGCCATAATGCCATGTAATCACCCATTCACCACTACTAGGCAATTGCATGCTCAAGCTAACACAATATACAGGCAATTCCTTAGAATTTACAGAAGCTAAAGCTACCTATATATATTAAATCAAAACTCTATATATATATTTTGTGGGTAAATTATAAGTGTATAGTATACTTTAGAAGGGGAAAAAAAGAAAATGATTACTTATCAAATAACTCGAAGATTGTTCTTTTGGTTGGTTTTGTTGATCTTTTCTTTTCTTTTCTCAATTTCCATTATGTATTACTATTAATGTTTCTCCTCTTTCATTTACTTCAAAATTTTCCTAGTTTTTTTTGTTACATAATAGCAACAAAAAAAAACTACTACACCCTCAAGACTCTAATACCCTCCCTATCCTCTTAAAAAATTTTCCCGGTATATAGGTTATTATTTGATACATTGATAATGTAAAATATGGATTCCATAAGCGAGGTAAGGAGCTGACACGTACCCATTTTTTTTTTAATTTTATTTTTGAAATTCAAAACTATTCCCTAAAGGATACATGTCAACCTTTCAACCCCGCATATATAGTTTGCTAAACTCCACTCAACTGACAGTGTATATATATTGTATAATTTTCCTAGCATGAAAAAAAAAAAAATTGCTCCAACGAAAGGCGGCATTTTTCGTCCCCAAGTCACCCTATTTTTGTGCAATACTGTTGCTGCACTATCTTGCTTCTTTTATTCTTCTTTTTTTCCCCAAATTTTATACTTTATCTTTTTTTGGTACATTATAAATTTATACTTGGTCTTTTTTATACTTGATCTTTTGTTCTTAATAAACAAATTAATATTGCAAGTATTATCTAATCTATATATATGCTATATATAAAAGTACAAGTTTTGTAAAACTTTTAAATCGACGATTGTACCCTTATTTTTCGAATATATTTCCTAAATGTCATTACTTAAACTATTAGAGTTTTATTCTACTTAAAACTATATTTTTATTTAGTTAAATCTAATATCTTTATAATTACTTTATTTTTACCATTTTACTATTTTTCATTAAAAACTTGGATATATTAAAACTTTTTAATATATAGTTTGATTCTACTAAAAACTGTATTTTCATTTGATTAAATTCAATATTTTTATGATTATTTTTACCATTTTACTATTTTTCATTTAAAACTTGGATATATTAAATTTTTTTAATATATAGTTTGATTCTACTAAAAACTCTATTTTCATTTTATTAAATTCAATACTTTAATGATTATTTTATTTTTATAATTTTAATTTAAAGGTTATTTTTACCATTACTATTTTTCATTAAAAACTTGGATATATTAAAATTTTTTAATATATAGTTTAATTCTACTAAAAACTCTATTTTCATTTAATTAAATTTAATATTTTTATAATTATTTTATTTTACCATTTTAATTTAAAAGTTTATTTTTACCACTTTACTATTTTTTATTAAAAACTTGGATATATTAAATTTTTTTAATATATAGTTTGATTATACTAAAAACTCTATTTTCATTTAATTAAATTCAATATTTTTATAATTATTTTATTTTTACCATTTTAATTTAAAATGTTATTGTGATTGACCTATTTCTATTTGATAGTTCAATGTATTGAGATTAAAATTTATTATTTCCCTAAGGTGCAATTATTTTATTTTACTTATAATTAATTTCAATTATTGCTAGATAAATGCATCCCTTGTTGTGGGTTTAAATTTGCTATTTTACTTTGTTAATATTTTTCTTTATGTGGAATTATTTGTTTTGTTCCTATGGTAGTAAAACTCTATGAATATACAAATGGACGAGTCGATATTTGGGTTAGTTCATTTTTAAATTAAAGGTAATTTCGGGTCATACGAGTTCGGTTAATTTTCGGTTTCAGGTTGGGTTGGGATCAGATAACTCAAATGTCGGGTCATTTGGGTTCGTACACAACTTACACAGTATATTAAAGATTTTGAGAAGAAATGTTAAATTCGTATGTTAGAATGATTATATATGTTTATTCTTGTGTTTTACAACTCTTAATGAGATAAATTATAGCACAACTATATATATAAATATATATGTTGCGCCAAAAATCTCTTGAAGAGTTTTTGCGTTAAAAACTTTATGACCGCTTGAGGGTGTGCTAGTCAATTTGCTGAAATTGACAAAGGGGTGTAAAAACGTGAATCTGATGCGCGGAGCAGCGGATTAAAGATCAGAACTCACACCGAAACATTTAAATCATCGATCCCAGACAAGTTTTCCTAAATTTGCGTTTCCAAGCTGTTCTTGATTGAAAGTGATAGAAAAATAACAACGGATTGTTATTTCTGAAGAGAAAAACACGTGTACAGTGTTTGTATGTCCGAGACAAGATTGAAATAGAGAAAAAACACTGAAAGCGTGTTCTTTTGTCCGGAGACAAGATTGAAACAAAGAGAATTATGAAGAACGAGTAAGAACTCGTGCTGAAAAGGATGAAATCGCTGAGATTTCAAAGAAAAAGCACGGAGCTTTGAGAGAATAAGCACGGAGCTTGATTTTTTTGCGCGGAGCAAGTTTGTAGCGTGTTGAAGCTGTTTGTTGTGATTTTTGAAGAAGGTGATGACCTCCTTATATAGTGAACGAAATGGTCTTGGAGATCCTCATTCCTTCAGCCCAAAGTAAGTTTACTTGGTCACCAAGTCTTCCAGATTCAAGGAGATGACTTCCTCAAGCAAGGAGATGACTCTGATCTTTAAGAAATTGCAAGGAAACTGCCAGAAAATTGCTGAGATGACTCTGAACTTGCCTCCTCATATGAGCCACGAAATTATCTTCTAGAAGCCTCATAGAGTCCTCATCAACATGAAACTTGCAGATTCCTCACTGCCTTGGTGTAACTCAGGTGCCTTGCTGCCTCCTTCGAGCTTGAAAACAACTAATTCAGCAAGGAGATGACTTTAAAGCATTAAGAATTGAACTTTAAACACCTAAGCCACGAAATTCTCCATACTTAATAATATTAAGCACATAAAATCCAAAAATATCATTCAACTAAGAAAATGGCCTAAACCGGGGTGGAAAAGCCACTTGTCCTTAATTGAAAAGAGTGTAAAAGTTATCACCGACACTTGAAATGGCTTAAACTTGACGTGTGGCCATAATATCAAGCATCTAGTGTGATGTCACTTGTTTGGTTCGAAATCCATGCTCAGATCACCTTAAACCGACAACTTGTCATTAATTGAAAACCGAGACAAAGTTTTTCGACTGTGTCGGAATGAGATGAAATTTTTCCGGAATGATCTACTAAGCTTAAGGATCACTATGGTATTTTCCTTGTTGAAGTCGCACCTCTATGGCCCTCTCAATTGATCAATTTAGCCATTTTGTCCTTAATTGAACAAAATGCAAAAGTTGTTGTTTTGCCTCTCGGGAGAGCACAACTGACTAGGCGACCTCTCCACTGTGTTGGGACGAAAATACTAAGGAGATGTGAACTTTGAGACATCACGCCTCTCTCTCATAGATGAATAATTTGCTTGTTGACAAACTTTGACTCGCTGACTCCTTAAGTGCAGGGAACAAAGAGACAGCTTCCTGAAACAGGGCGGCCCCTCCTAGGACACAGGAGACGGCTTGTGTTTGTTGTTTTAAGTTTATGGGATGTCTCCCATCTCATGGTGACATGTCATACAACTTCTTTATTTGTTGTCTGCCTCCTGCTGACAGCTTTATTAAAAGGAATCACCTCTTAATGATTTTTCTACCACATCCTTACTAATGGACGACATTTATGGAAAAACAATAATAATTATTACTTATTAATAATTTTCGACATTAATTAATAAATTACAAGAATTTCCTAATTCAATTGGAACTAGGGTGGTGCAGAAACCAAGTTTCATCAAGACTTGTAATCAAATCTTGATCACTCATCTTAATATTATTCATGTAAAGACCAATTTGCCCTCAATTGTAAATTGAGATATAAACAATATATATTAATTAATATAATAATGTTGTAACAGATTTGAGGCAATTGCAAGCAAAATCTAATTAAATGATGATGAGAAATTGAGAATGGTTGAAAATTTTCCTTAAAGCATGCCTTCTCATAGGAGAAAATTACAAACCTATATGTTTTGATTCCACGTGGCAATTAGCATGGTGTTTTTTTTTTATCAAATAATAAATTTCATTAAATACCAAAATCAAAGAGTACAAAACGCTGGGAGGAGCAGTCCCGCACCACACATGGTCAAAACTTAGCTAGCCTATGCGCCAAAACATGGACTTTCCTATTAACAAAATGAAAAAGAACATCTATCAAATAAAGTTGCCAAATCTCTGACTTCATAAATCAAATTGCCCCCTTCCCGTAAAACCTGATCAGGCTTATTAATCTCATTAATCGCCAAGAGGGAATCACTCTCAAACATACAAGCAGTCACCCCATGTTGAATAGTCAACTTTCAATTAAGGACAGTTTGGGGTGAGAAACCAATTTCACTATGAAGAACATGTCGATTTCGACAAAGATTCTTCCTAATGTCATATTAGGCATATCTCACATCCCTAGTGAAATATTGGCTTAATCCGACCTCGTTTGTAACTTTTCCACGGTTTTCAATTAAACATGCTCGGAAAAGGTCAAATTCAAGCACAACATGGCATTATTTGTATGAAGCGATGTTAATAATGTCATATTAGGGTTAAAGGCTAGTCAATTTCGTGCCTTAGCTGTTTCGACCATTTATGGTAACTTTTGCAAGTCTTTCAATTAAGGACATATGGCTTTCCACCCCGGTTTAAGCCATTTTCTTGATTGATCTTTATTACTTTCGAACCATGGGTTAATATTGGTCAAGTTATGCTTGATTTCGTGGTTTAATGGTTCGTGGTTGAAGTCAGGTTCGTTTTGGCTATTTCTTCATCATATCACCTACATCGTGCAGCAGAAAGGAAGCCCGGGTCATGACAGAATGCGCCGGTCAGCTTGGATTTCCGAAAGTTACACGATGATCAGTAGTCGATTTAGTTCGACATGGTATGTGGCGTTGGAAGGCATGTTAAGTCCATTCGGCAATTTCCTGGAAGTTTCCTCGATGATCATCGGAGAAGGAAGTTAAGCAAGATGCCATGGTCGAATGAAAGCAATATACATGTTGATTAAGCAGAGAGCAAGCCGTCGGCCTCATACACCAAGCCCAGGCCGCCCCCTATAAATAGGGACCTCCTCCACCAGTTTTCAACACGTTTCCACAGCTACAAACTTGCTCCGTGCAAAATCTAAAGCTCCGCGCTTTTCTCTCAAACTCTCTGCAGAAACCCTGCAATTGTTCATCGAGTTCTTACTAGTTCTTCAATATTTCTCTTTTCAATCTTGTCTTAGGACGTTAAAACAACTCTTCGCGAGTTTTTCCTCTCTTTCAATCTTGTCTCCGAACGTTAAAACATTTGTTACATGTTTCTCTCTTATGAATAACAATCAGTTGTTGTTTCTCTCTATTTTCTTGCAAATTAAACCTTTGAAACTTTATTTTTGAGAATCGAATCTGTGATTGATGATTTAAATGCTCCTGTGTGACTTTGATCCAGTTCCCGCAATTCACTCGTTCTGATTTATTTTACGCTGCAACGCACACCAACATCATGTGTTTTTATACAAATCTTTTTCATTTTCGGCAAAATGATTGGCACGCCCACACTGCTATTTAGTTTTTAATGTAAAAACTCTTCAAGAGATTTTTGGTGCAACAAATAGCATATAGCATTCATTATCCTCAAATCCTTTTTAATTAGTTAATCCTATTTGTATCCAAACCCTAATACTAATAATTTCAAAATTTCATTTTTTATTTTCAATATTTGCAACTAACAATAAAACATTTAAATTACCGATTAAACGAAACTAAATTGTTTTCAACATTTAGTAAGCACATGATAATCACAATTTTAAACTTTGAGCCTTTACAAGTAGGCGGTCAATTGAGGTGATAATCAAACTTATGTAAATGTGAGTATATTAAATTCTAATGTCCTAAAACACATTGTATCAAAAAAAAAATCCTAAAACACATTTATATAGAATGTTTCAACTTTTACGCTCTTAATCTGAGAAATAATTAATAATCTTGAATCAATTTAACCTATAAGATTTGAGAGTAAACTCAGTCTTGATTTATCAAAGCTTACTTGTTGGATGGAAAAATCTCAGTACCCTTTAAGCAATGACTATATTAGAGTCCTATGAATGAAAAAAATAAATAAATGTTGAAAAAGTCCCTCAAATATTGAGGTCCAAACACAATTAATTTTAGATTAATCAAGATCTAGTGTGTTTTCTCAAAAAAAAAAAAAAAAAAGATCTAGTATGATTACTGATTATGGAGAGTTTAAAGTAAAAACTTAACTCTTTCAAAAAAAAAAAAAACAAACAAACAAACTAAACCTTGATTTAACATTCTTCATCGATTACCAGAGTTTTTTTAGTGTATTGATTGAAATGGGTGAATGAAATTGATTTAACATTCCTTTGCTACTAATCATAGTTACGCTCCAGATTAACCAAACTATGACATGTGTAAAAGAGCACAAACACGTATGAAAGTGGGTCCCAAATCCCATCGAATTATTATGAGGGAATAATAAGAATAACACTATAACAGTCTCAATTGTTTCCCGTCGGTGGGGGTGAAAATAAAACAAAAATTAAAATAAATATAATAATTTTAATTTTAATGAAAAAAGGTGATAATGCAATCAGCCAATCATCAGGCTTTAAACCTACGTTTAATCAGCACGAGCAATCCAAAAGAAAAGAACCAGAAGATATCTATATGTATGAAGATCGGGTGGTTAATAATAAGACACGTGTCACATGTGGGTCCTTTTAACGACCTTTTATTCTTTTAATTATAAGGAGAAGTCAAAGAAAACCGCTAGTGACCGGTGATTTGTCATTTGTCTGTCGTTTTCACAAGCTGTAACCCAGATATGTCTCTCTGACCTCTGTGGAGTAGTAATTAACTGACGTCATTTTTTGTAATTTAATTGTAAACTTGTAATACTGAATTAAAATTTAAATGTTCATAAATGATTAAATGACTTGAAAATTTTGTATGGAGTTGGTTGGCCATTTCCATTTGGTCGGTGCGGTTTAAAATTTAATACAGTTGGGATTGGGATTTGTGAAAAAGCCCGCGAGGGAGGGCTTTTGGGGGAAAAAAACGGGCGGGAAATAGTAGCGGGTTAAAACTTAAAACTAAACTTAAAAAAGCCCAAATTTTCCCATCCTGATTTTCTGAAATTCTTTTTTTGAGATAAAGATTTTCTGAAATTCTCTTCTTTATATATGTAGGGTAATGGACGGTTTTGGACATGTTTCGGGTCGAGTTGAGCTAAGGTAAGTTTCATATATTGACGGTGTAAATTCTGGACTCCACAAATGGTTGGGGAATTGACACATACCCATTTTCTGAATTAATTTTATTTTTAAAATTCAAAACTATTCCCTAAATGACACATGTCAACCCTTAAACCCCGCATGTGTAATCTGCTAAACTCCACTGAAAGTGTATGGTATAATAATTTCTTATTATACCATACAATTTCAGTGGAGTTTAGCAGACTATACAGTGTATGGTAATAAGAAAAATTATACCATACACTTTCAGTGGAGTTTAGCAGACTACACATGCGTGGTCTAAAGGTTGACATGTGTTCTTTAGGGAATAGTTTTGAATTTTTAAAAATAAAGTTAATTCAGAAAATGAGTATGTGTCAACTCCTCATCCTGCTTGTGGAGTCCAAAATTTACACTATCAGTGTATCAAATAATTATACATATAATGATAAGTTATTATTTGATAAACCATCAGCGTAGTTTTTGGACTCCACAAGGGGGTGCAAAGGTTGACAAGTACCCCATTTCAGAATTAATTAGATCTTTAATATTTCAATCTAGTTCCTAAGGGGTCACATGTCACCCTTCTAGACCCACAAGTGCAGTCTGCTAAACTCCATTGATGGTGTATTGGATAATTTTCCTATAATAATTGTTAATATAATGATGAATGCAAGGAACAATAGGGAGGAGGTGAGGGAGAATTTTCATTACTCAAGATAAAATATAATAAAATGAGATGTGTTTATAATTGAATTAAGACAACCGATTTATAGTTGAAAGTTACAATGGTTAAGATAAACTAAAGAGATAAAATCAAATTAAATACAAATTACAAAACCAAGTAGTATCTAAATAAAATATATTTAAATCGTTAGATAATATTCGGTTGAGACTTGAGATCTTCAGTTGATAATATCATCCAGAATATTCTCTTTTTATCTCTTCAAATCTATTCAAATATACATAATAATATCCAATAATAATGTAGGAATTATGTGGTGTGTTAAGTCCACCATTTTATAACAATAATATATACAAGTGGATCGGCCCGCGCTGGGGCGTCGGGCATTCAGAAATTTACTTTTTTGAACAATTTTCTGTTCAAATTAAATTGTTAATTTGATGCGTAGGAAAGTTCGAAAGTACTATGATTTTAAATGTGTTGCATCTTTAAAAGGCTACACTATTAACATTGAGCATATGCCATAAAGTTAGCAATAAATAGTAAATATCAGTTTGTACATGGACAGGTGCAATAGCTTCAATTTGGTTTCCTCCTCTAAAGTGTGTAACACTTAAACAAAAACTAAATTTACTCTCTTCTTCATATGGACATGAAAGGCCTGAAGAGAGGTTACAATTCTAAAACATTTATTATAACATTTATGTTATAACATTGAACTTATGTGAAAGGAAAGGATAATTACGAAAAAGGGTTCAAGGGCAAGAATTGGATAGAAACTAACCTAGGGTCTTCTTAGTAATTTGGCAAGTGAGAAAAAACAGAAAAAGACCAAAAAAATTCAAATAGAACCTCCTCATCGATCCTCAAAAGGGGTCTTTGGTAAATTTCCTGGGTTTTCAAATACTATTTAGTATATATTTGGCCTTTTAGAATATGTTGTTAATTGGATAATAATACTCACATTGAACAAAGGGTGGTTTTAATTCAGAAGGGGGAAAATATTGAACGGTCCATGTTGAAAAGATGGAGACGGAGAAGAAAGAGTAAAGAGATATGAAGGTGAAAACAAAAGGGGAGTGATGAAAAGGTTTGATTTTTGGCAAACCTGAAGATTGATCAGCATCGAGGAGTTGAAAGGAAGCAGCAACTGAGTTGGTGAGAGGAAAAAAGAAAACAGCGAGAAAAACATTAATTAAAAGTAATTAAGGGTTTATGGTTTAGAAGCAATTAATTAAAAGTCTTAAACATTAATTAAAAACAATTAAGGAAGTGAAATGTGTAATTACAAAAAAGGGTAGAAGGAAAAGGAATGGGAGAAACTCTTAGAGGGACTTTTTAGTCATCCGAAAAGTGAGAAAAGACAAAAAATAATCAAAAGGTAGCACCACATTAATCTTCAATTTGACCTTTTAGTAATTTCCATGGTAGTTAAAAATAATATATAGTATATAATATATATTTTTTATATAATAGTAAGTAGTATACTTTAAAGTATAATGTTTATTTAGTTATGGGTTGATTTCGTAGGCTTGTTTGTGTGTTCAAGCTTTTTTATAATTTTTTTTTAAAAAATAATTACAAGTTTATATCCTTTAACGGTCCATGATCAATCTTGATCAAGTTAGATAGGTTTATTATGCTGATAAAATTATCTCAATAATAATTTTCTTTATTTACATGATTGGAACTTGAGCTTTGTTGGGGGTCTTTTTGTGATGAGGGTGATGTGGCCTTTTAGGGCTGTCCAAATCCGACTTGGACCGAAAGAATCGAGATATTTTTCGGTTTTGGGTCACTTGGGTCGGGTTTGTCGGTCATTTCGGGTTTCTCGGTGAAACCCGAGAAACTATTCGGTGTCTCAGTCCTAAGTCGGTTTCAGATTTTTTAGAACCGACCCGGACCGAGAACCCGATTATATATTTTATATAAAAAATAAATATATATTATATATATAATATAAAAATAATCATTATATAATTTATCATATACGTATATTATATATATATATATATTAAGTTTTAGATCTCTCTCAACTTCTTCTTTATTCCGCATCTTCTTCTCTAATTTTTTTTAAACTAGATCTAGATCTTCATCTCCATTGAAACCGAGCCTATAGATCCAAATCCAATCAAACTTATCTCAACCTCTCATCCCTCTACTTTCTACCCCCATTAATTAATTTCAACAGAAAACCATTAGAGAAAAAAAACCCCAAATTACAAAGATGAACCCTAACTTTGATTTTTCTTGAACAAAAAAATTAAAGTTTCAAGAGATGAGGAACCCGTTTTGATGTGAAGAAAGAGGGTCAACGATGAGCAAAAATGAATCCCAGGGAAAGAACCTCAGTGAGAGTTTACGGATAGAGAGAGAATTCAAAGAAAGACCGAGTTTTCGTGTATAGAGAGAAGAGAGAGCGAGCTTGATTGAAGAGAGAGAGTTCCCCTGAAGAGAGTCTGAAATTTTTGTGTGTATTCAATGTAGTTTTCAGAGAGAAGTTGAGCCTTTTTGCCAATGATCAGAGAAGAATCTCTGTATCTGTTGTGAGAGTCTCTGCCTTTTTTGAATTTCCTAACTATTATTATGAGTTTATACTGATTTCAGTATTACTCTTATATTGATATTGATTATGCCAATTTCTTGTTCTCTTGTCTGAATTCATGAAGATCAAGAGCTGAAACTTGAAAAAAATGGTGTCTCCAGTTCTTGAACTTTTGCTCTTTTCTCTTTACTTTCAAAACCGAATAACCCGACCGATTGCAACGAAACCGACTTTGTCGGTTTCCCTCGGTTCCTATCAAGGTCGGGTCGGTGCTCGGTGCCAAAATATATCCCTCGGTTTTGTCGGTTCTAGAGAGGAACCGACTCGAATAGGACCGACCCGACTGAATGGACAACCCTATGGCCTTTAGTGATGGCGTGATACCTTATCAACTTGGGAATGAAGTTGCCAACTAGATCTTCTTCTAGCAAATTCAAACACCGACTGATCATTTGTGCCTCCAAGTGTCTGAGTCTTGAGTCAAGTTGATGGAGGTCCAAATCTCTTTTTGGCAAAGAGTTGTGCTGATCAACTTCTTCTCCAGTAGATTAATGCTTGCCTCAGTATAGTACGAAGTCCAAATGGCTCAACAGTATGGTCTTTAGCAGAAGGACTCGCTGCTTAGTAGAGTGATCCTTCAGCTCAGCAATTCTCCATCTGATCAATGCTATGTTTGCCTATGTTTCACATAGCCAAAACAGAGCACAAACCACCAAGAAAAAAATATAGGCAATAAAATGAAAGGGAATAAACTGGCGATAATGAAAGTATAAAAAAAGGAAATAGTTAGAGTTGTGTAGGAGAGGAGAAGGGGCAGTTGCACTTGGTAAAGAACTTGAGCTAAGCACGACTTAACTTTCTAGATGGCTTTAGGGAATCCCTTCTTCTTGGAGAGAAAATGGATTGGAGAGCAAAATGAAGACTTGAGAGTTGAAGGAATTGAGTTGTTGTGTTGTTGAGCTTGAGATTGAAGTTATTTATAGGCGCTTCATGGTTGGTCCTGCATTGTGATAACTTGGCCCGGTCCAATGAGGCACCTTTGAAGCTTGAGGTGGAGTCCAAGGAGAATACCTGCTTTAAGTGTCATCTCGGTAGCTGCCATTGCTAGAACGCTCCATTATATTGTAGGTGAAAAGAAGCTTTACCTGATGGCTCTCTCCTTGGTCTGTTGTGCGTTAACCTTTGTTGTAAAAGTACATTGGCAGATGTCACTTGTCGCTACCTGTCAAAAGCTTGGGTCGGCTATTGCATGCCCATTGTGTTACTCTTTGGCCTACCAGTTCCGATAATGCATCCACCGTGTATTATTATTACGTCCACTTGCCTTTCGCATAACATTAAATGCTCAGGACGTTTAATGACAAGATTCTCTTAAGCCATCATGATAAGTTGCGTGCTTAGTGTACTCAAATTATTTTTCCCCTCTTTATTATTTCCTTAGAAAAATAATCTAAGCAAGTCCAAACTCCTTAGGCCTTAACCAAGAATTTGCTTAAAGATTACTCAAGACACAACAAGCCACCGTCATGACCAACCAAACCAAACCCCCCAACTAGTTCTCCCATGGACATGGGCTTGATCTACATGTCATCAGCTAAAAGGTGCAGCAAACAAGAAATATTGTTAGATACATATCTTAGCATGAAAATAATATTAAGAGAAAGAAAAACAATAATAAGGAAAGTAAAACAGATATAAAGAGAGTTACTTCCCTAGATATTCACGGAGTATATGCTTTACCATAATGAGCATTTGTTGTGCATGAGTATTAACAAGTTGCCATATGCTCCTCCCAACAGTGGCTCATATCGTCAGGGCTTTTAGTGAAGGTTGAAAAAATCGAATCGGACATCGAATCGGTGGAGGGCCTGGTTTGCGGTTCAATCGGTCTGACCGGTTCAACCGTCTGATCTGATTGGAAGCATAAAGATACTTACAAATTTCAGTTTTACTTATTTAAATATTATTGGCATGTGCTTTTCTTTCAATAAAATGCTTTGATGTAGTGGTTAAGACATGTTTTTGTTATGTATGAGGTCAAGAGCTCAAATCTTACCTCTTACATTTTTTTTCAACATTAAAAAGGTTTCAAAATTTTTTTAAAAAATAAAATAATAATAAAAACCGGTTCAACAGGTCAACAGTTTGATCTAACCGGTTCTTGATCGGTCATATGACTTCCGGTTTTATGTATGTGACGGAACCAGATTGGTGGCCGATTCCTGATTGAACCGGTTCAATCAGTCGGTCTGATTCCGTCAACCCTGCTTTCAACGGTGGGTCCAAGTCTCAATAGAGGACCATTGGCAATGGAATTTCAACAGAGGACCCTTAGCGTTGGTATCTCAACAGATGACCTTTCGCATTGAAGTCTCAACAGAGGACCATAAACAGGGTAATGCTAAGAATGGTGGAATTGTGCTCTATGCCGTAAATTGAAGAAAGAGCTAAGGTTTGAACCTTGCTTGTTGGTAGTGCGTAGAGCCATGGTGGGCTAGAACTAGCTTCATGATAGCGACTAGGCGAGAGTCGGCTAACAAAGAGGCTGCTTCAAAGTTACTTGAAAGTTACTTGGAATTGATTGTAAGTAAACAATGGGAGATTTACCACATTCGACGGCACCACCCTTGTTGTTGGCCGAGGAAACTCATGTTTCAGAGGCTAATTCACGTCTCGAATCGGAGAGGGCTATCGTTGGTGGAGTTGCCTCAGTCAATGGTAGCCAGCAAAAAGGAGAGCCATTCCCACTGTGGCGCTTATGAAGGCTACACCAATAGACATTTTGGCCCTTGAACTTGTAAGAAAAATAACAATTTAGCCCGTAAATTTCCAAAATTGCCAATTTCAGGCTTGAACTTGTAAAAGATGGACAAATTAGCCCTTGTGAATGCAAATTGATAAAATTTCGTCAACAATTGGATAGATATTGGACAAAATTTATCGAAACCATATCAAAATTCGTCCAAAAAGGGCTAATTTTTGTCTAATTGTTAATGGAATTTAACCAATTTTCATCCAAAATGGTTAATTTGTCAAATTTTAACAAGTTCAAGCATGCAATTGACATTTTTGAAAGTTTAAGGGCTAAATTGTCTCTTTCTTACAAGTTGAAGGGCCAAAATGTCTATTAAACCTTCATATATAATGTTTTCCTATGATTTTTTATTCTTAATCTTTTATCTCTTTAATAAAAAAATTGATGTTCTATTGGATTTTTAGCATGCCAATAAAAAGTGACAAAAACATTTCTAGGGAAGTATTTTACTTAATTCAAATTTCCCTACATTTATCTATTTATGGTAGGAGATTAGTGCTAATTAATCATAATCACAAGATACAACACACAAATATGGACCAAGCCCACGACGGGAAAACACATGGAAGCGTGCTTGGTGGCATATAGGAGAAGAATTTGCTCAGATGCCATTTTTGGCAGGAACAACCTTGCTTGGAAGCTGTTCCTAACACCCAAAAATGGCAATCGGGCAACAAAAAGGAGAATCAAAACAGAGCAAATTGATTTTGAAAGAGAATCCCAATGTCTCCTGCCAAGAGAAAGCGACTCATGATCATTGAAGGAGAGACGAATCCAAAAAACTGGAAAATAGCCATTGTTAGCACACTCAAAGGAGAAAGTCTTCTCTGCCAAGATAAAAGATGCTGATTCCATCACAGATGCCTCTGCAAATGGAATCCATTCCCTGCAATAATAATCATGGTTGATATTATCAAAGATGTTGATTCCTCTGGGTTGGTTCCAACAGCAGTAATCATGGAAGGACCCACGGGCAAAGACATGAACCATGCACAAAAATGGCTATAAAATGGTGTTTTCAGTTTTGATGAAGAACAACAAGAGCACAATAAAAGGACATACTCTCGCTTCTCACACAGACATTCTTCTCTCTCTGTTGGAGCTTAATCTTGGCTTTCTCTTCCATTTTTCTTTCTCCAACAACACAGAAAGAAGAGATATAAGAACCATTCTTCATCTTTTTACAAAACCACAAAAGAAGAAAGAGAAGCTCTATAACAACAAGATCTAGCACAAGATTTATGCTCAACCACAACAGATCCAACCCAAAGAAAGATCTCTTCAAATCGCTACCATCTTGTGTTTTCCATCTTCATCTTCAAAAGCTCTGTATCATTTTGATTTCTCCTTTCTCACACTAGATTCCTCTTTCTTTCTTCAAAGACCCACCCCTCCAAAACCCACCACACCCCTCTACACCCATCCAACCAAACAAAGGCTTAGCGCTTGTATCTCGGCAGACGACCTCTAGCATTGAAGTCTCAACAGAGGACCATAAATAGGGTACTGTTAAGAATGGTGGAATTGTACTCTATGCCGTAAATTGACGAAAGAGCTAAGGTTTGAACCTTACCTGTTGGTAGTGCGTAGAGGGATGGTGGGCTAGAACTGGCTTCATGGTAGCGACTAGGCGGGAGTCGGCTAACAAAGAGGCTGCTTCAAAGTTACTTGGAATTGATTGTAAGTAAACAATTGGAGATTTACCAAATTCAATGGCGCCACCCTTGTTGTTGGCCGAGGAAACTCATGTTTCAGAGGCTAATTCACGTCTTGAATCGGAGAGGGCTGTCGTTGGTGAGTTACCTCGCTCAATGGTAGCCAGCAAAACGAGACCCACTCCCATCGTGGCGCTTTTGAGGGCTACACCAATAGACATTCCTTGAACTTGTAAGAAAAATAACAATTTAGCCCGTAAACTTCCAAAATTACCAATTTCACGCATGAACTTGTAAAAATTGGACAAATTAGCCTTTTTGAACGCAAATTGATTAAATTTCGTCAACAATTGGATAGATATTGGACAAAATTTATCGGAACCATATCAAATTTCGTCCAAAAAGGGCTAATTTTCGTAATTGTAAATGGAATTTAACCACTTTTCATCCAAAATGGCTAATTTTTCAATTTTTAACAAGTTCAAGCATGCAATTGACAGTTTTGAAAGTTTAAGGGCTAAATTGTCTCTTTCTTACAAGTTGAAGGGCCAAAATGTCTATTAAGCCTTTATATATAATGTTTTCCTATGATTTTTTTACTGGATTGCTATTTACCGCCCCCCTTTTTATACTTTTGCCCTTTGTTCATATTTTGAACTTTCTAACACCTTCTTCAAACTCTCAACCCTTCAAACCCTAAACTTCATTTCTAACAACTTCTTCAAACTTCATTTTTAACAAATCTTCAAATTCATTTTCCTTCATTTTAATCATAAACTAATTAAATACTAATTAATAATAAACTAATTAGATATTAATTAAACATAAACTAATAAACTAAGTAATTTTAATTAACTAATTAAAATTAATCATAAACTAATTAATATTAAAAATATTTTAAAAAAATTTGAAAAAAAAAAGAAAAAAAAAGAAAAAGAAAAAGGTT
>AWWV01014856.1:0-65142 GCA_001974805.1 Corchorus capsularis | reverse complement strand
TTTAAAAANATTTTTTTACATCAACCCACGTTATCGTCCATTTCCGGAGTTCTCGACTTGTTTCACGTTAATAATTAACATGTTTTTGGAGATTTCAGAGGATTTGAAATATTACAAAATGGAACAAAGGGCAAAAGTGTCAAAAATTATAAAAAGAGGGGGCGGTATTTAGCAAAAGGGGGCGGTAAATAGCAAACCCCTTTTTTTATTCCTAATCTTTTATTTATTCTTAATCTTTTATCTCTTTAATAAAAAAATTAATGTTTTATTGGATTTCTAGCATGAAAATAAAAAGTGACAAAAACATTTCTAGAGAAAATAAATAGTATTTAATTAATTAGTAGTAGTATAGTATATATAATAATATATATCTTACGAATATGGTTAAAGTTAAGGTGAGTGGCCGGCCATGTGGGATTAACCAAGAATTAACTATAACGAAGGAATTCCAATTCATTGCATTCAATCATGGACTCATGGTAGATATTGCAACTTTTGTGAGATTTAATAAGGTAAAAAAGATATTTGCCATAACCCATGGTGATGATTACTACCTACGAAATATGAAAAAGTTAAGGATTTTTAGTAGATACTTTGCATCATTATTCTTAAGAAAAGGCTACTAAGAGAAGGTGTTGGAACTATATACAGTATACATTTTACTAAGCAATCATATGTTCTTAAGATGCTAATTATGTTTCTAAGACAAGCATGAGCTGGAAAAGTGTATTGAGAATGTCAATTTTTTAGCCACATGGACAATTGTTTCTGCTTGACTTGCATTTTCTTAAATCGCCTTTATTACTTTGAGGAAATCTTAGTCACTTGTTAATTACTAACTCATTGTATAAGAAAACCATTAGCATGTTTATATGGAAATGTGCTAATTAACAAGTTTGCTATTGTAGTTATATATGACGACGGCCAAAAAAAAAAAAGTATATCATGACTAACAGAATAAGTGACATTATTTCAATAGAAATTTATTCTCTTTATACACATAATATATATTGCTCAGTTAATTTGTCATTATTTATACACATATATTGCCCAATTAATTTGTCATTATACTTTGGTTTTGGAGTTTATGCATATCATTTTTATTTGTGAACTTCAAAATATTATACATAAATGAATCTTTACGAATGAATCATTCCTCGGCTCATTATGGGATAAAACTCTTAGCTCCCATAATAATGATTTTCTGCACTCATAAGACTCAAACTAGATATCTTATTTAAGGGAATAAGTGTCAAATCACTTGAACCAACCATCTAATTAAATTGCATTGACTCTAAAAAAAAGTTCTCATAATACTCAGTATGATTAGATTTGATTCTAAGACCCTGCTGTTAGTGGAGCTTTTCAGTATACTAGGAGAGTTGGTTCAATTGAAGAAATGTTTATGAAATTCCTTTTCTCTTATCAGCTTGAAGGCTTGAACTAAACCCAAATTAGCTTATGTATATATCAAGATTTTTAAAGAAATGTTGTGATGATCCAATTGCAACCCATTACTTAGCTTCATTCTTTGTTTACTTCCATTGCCCTTTTGTCGTCTTTGGTTTACCCAAAAGAGTGAGATCAAACTTTGACTTGGCGACTACCAAAATGTTGACTTGTTATATATACCGTGAGTAACGTTTAATAAGAAACAGCTTTGATTAATTTTTTGGGGAACACGAAGTTATTATTGTAAGAACATGTTCACAACGTTGTTTGCTTGATTGGAAACTGTGTCGTGTCTATTGTCTAACATGAAAAAAGTGGGTCTTTGCCTCTTTTGGTCATTAGTAAAATATTTCTTTCTTTTAGGGTTTTCATGAAAATCAATGCACCTGTGATCTGTGAATGCAGTAGTAGTAAATCACAAGTCTGAAACCATAATCTCTGTCCTCACCTGTTTTCCAGGCCTTATATACACCAATTTTCGCAATAAAATAAGCTTTGAATTTTGTTATGTTATGTCTTCAAGAACAATGTTGCCAGTGGAGGTCATAATTTGGACAATAAAACCAAGATTTGGGTTAAGAGATTATGTGAAATTTTTTAATGATGAAACCTGCCGGATTCGAACCAGCGACCTAAGGATAGCCAAAGGTGAAACCCACTACAGTCCTCCGCTCTACCAACTGAGCTAAGGTCGGATAAATCTGTGGCTGCTGGGATTCGAGCCCAGGTCTCCACGGCCACAACGTGGAATTCTTACCACTAAACTACAGCCACTTGTTTGTCTAAAATCTCAAACGAATTATATAACTAAATTCTCTTAACTCTCTTCGTCCCATTAATTGTTTCAGTCGAGAAAAACTGGCTTTTAGTAACTGATGAAAATGTGTAGGACGATTGATCATCCATGGAACCGTTGCAGTGTGCAAGACATTAACCAAATATTATACCATCATTATAGCTACTAGTAAAGTTATGCAATCTTATCAACTTCCATAATAATTGAATTAATCATTTTCAGCTTTTCATTGCCCCTTTGATGTAACAGTCCATTAAATCCACTCCCTATATAAACTAACCTAAGTTGCACCAATTTTCTTCACACCACAACATCTCTTTTGTTCAGTTAACACTATCCTTTTCTTTATTACACTTGCAAAATGGCCAATGCTTTCAAGTTCATCCCAATAGTCCTCACAGTAGTTGTTGTAGCTGTAGCCATGGCATCATCGGTCAGCCTGGCAAATAAGCAGAGCCTCATTGCTCGACTGAAATTGGATGAAGAATCGCCAAGTTGCTGGGAGGCATTGATGCAGCTTCAAGCATGCGCGGGAGAGGTAATCTTGTTCTTCCTCAACGGCGAGACGTACCTTGGGGAAGCGTGTTGCGAATCGATACATACGATAGGGCAACAATGCTGGCCAAACATGCTGGAAACCCTTGGTTATACCACCGAAGAAGGTGACATTCTCCAAGGTTACTGTGACCATGAAATTGCCAACTCTCCTCCATCTCATCTCAACCTTGTTCCTGCAGGGAACCACAATTAATCCTCTGCAGGCTCTGCTTCCTTGACTGATGTAATTTTTATTATGTCTAGTCTTTGACTCATTTCAATGAATAAAGTTTATAGTCTTATATATGTTAAATAAAAGTTTACTTGAGGGTTACCATTCCCTGTATTGGATGCAAGTTGCAACTGCCAACTCTGAGCTCTACAAACTATATAAACTAAATTTACAGAGTTGGGATAAGAAGGAAGGGTTAATGAAAATTGGTTCAGTTGAATCTAAGCTGTATAAAACTAAAACTACCACAAGAGATTAACATTTTCAGGAATGTGAGACTCCATCAAGCTGAAGAAAACATACCATAAACCATGACTAAAAATATGTATGTTATTATATATAATATTTCTAATTTTCTAGTAATACTATTTTGGTTCCATACTAATCATTAGTTAGAACAGAGCAGATTAAGTTATGAGTGTTGACCAACTACTAGAAGATATCTTAAAAGACATGAGAAGTCTCTATTACTAAAAACCCCAATAAGCAAACACATTAACTTAAACTTTCATCTCAATGCTCTAACCCATGAATATTGGTGCGAAGATGCAACTTTTCAATTCTCCACAACTGACCTGTCATGTCCTGAGGTTGTAGGCATAAATTTTCCTACTATATATTGGGATAACATGAATGTGCAGGTAAACCACCATACAGTAATATGCTGCAGCTGGTATTGGACCATTCAAACTTTAATTCCTCAAGTTTAGGGTGTACGAGCTGCACAAGTTTGGGTAGAGAATATAATTCCTTAATTGCAAGGCCTAAGACCTTTCAGCAAGCTTCACAATGTCAAAAGGTGAAGTGAAAATAGTCAACAAGTCCTCTCTAGTCTCCAATCAGCATCAACCCCAAACGTCTTGTACTACCTTCATCCTAGTTATGCAAAGGCCTAATAAAATCACCACCAAATTCTTACTCACTTTCGCTATCCTTTCTCAACTCTTGATCTTCAAACAAGTCTTCAGGTGGGTCATACACAATCATGTCAGGGAAAAGCTCCAAGAAGTCATCCTTGACCTTCTCTCTCAATTCTGGATAAGGAAGAAGCCCTTTCAGGATTACTCGAAAAGGCAAAGACAAAGGTGGATCAGGGGATCGTCTCATTTCATCATATATATCCATGGCCTCCGAGGGTAGTCCACTGTCTAAGTATGCCCTGACAAGATCTCCAAATGTATGCTGATCGAACAAAACTTCCTCCCTTTTCAAATCTTCCCAAACCCGCCTTGATTCATCCACCTTTCTGTTTCTAGCAAGCATCATAAGCATATCCCTGTAAAAGAACATATCTGGCCGATACCATATTTCCTTACGCACCACATCATACAACTGGCAAAAAGAAGAAATCATATAACATTAGAAACATTAAAACCCACCGAGATTCAAAAGTGTGCATTTCATACAACTATCACTTTCTCTACAATGTAGCCAAAAAAATTTAGATGAAACACGACAAGCTACAAGAATGCAACTAAAATCCAATTTATACACATATATCATTCCAGCATCATAATCTTAGATTCACAATTTTTACTTAATATAAGTTACATGTACCACTATTCCAATTGCAATTACAATACTAAGTTCACTTCCATTGTCTTTCCAGGTGAAGGGAAAGTACATAATAACAATCACCATAATCTGCTATATCTTTTTTTTTTTGGCACAAATCTGCTATATCTTTATTCACATAAAATCAGAAATCCAGATTTAAGAATAGCAATAAACGTAGGAGTAAGTAGTACAATTCACTTTTTATTATTCCTTTCTTGATGAATTAACAGGTTTACAAATTACTTCATCTAATGTAATTTTAACTCATTAGAAGACGAAATTCAAATACATTGTAGTCCAAAAATATGAAATTTAATAAATTGATTTATGATGCTTCCTTGGACTATTTCACAAACGCAGAGGAGTACCTTCATGGAGAGAAAAACCTGGTCTTGTCTTTGGAACTCGGCCAGAACAGATACGAGATCAGACTTGAGTAAGCGAGAGATGTTGGAACCGATGAACCGCTCCAGCCGGATGGGGTTGGACTGCAGCCGCTTGAGCTCCTTGGCTGCAATCAATCCTTCTTTGGTCATTTCTTTCTTCCGCCGCCATATTGATAGGCTTGGGCTAGAGGCTGAACCCGAAATGTAGGAGCGAGCCAATGCAAGTTTTTGCTTTTCTGCCAGAGTATCATGTAAAAACAAGCTAATAGTTGCACAAGTTTTGCGAAAGCCGTAAGTAGAACCCCGCATAGAGCAATTTTGAAGGTCGTGGTTACCTGAAGATGAATGGTCATCAGTCTAACCTTCCAAAACACCATAATGCTTAATAGCTAAAATGCAAATTTATTAAGTTGATGAAGGTAAGAGAAACCATAGACAAGAATTTGCAGAAATTAAAGCATCTCTAATACCTACTGAAAACTAATTAAGCTCCTTTATGATGCTTAGAATTTACATGCAAATGCATCTGATTATAAGGAGTATATAATTTAAAGAAAGCTCAAGAGAAACTAACAATAGATTTGCTAATGAAGTGATACTCAAGATAGTGGTTAGGGGCTTTACCATTGTTAATCCATGGAAAATTTCTGTAAAAGAAATTTTTGGCAATAGCATGTAATGAGACATCTCTATGCTTGCTAGAGAGAAAGAAATATCACAAAAGCTGCCAACATTACATTCAAAGCCCAAGGGATTTCATATAATATTGGAAATGTAAGAGCTCATTGAAAGGGAAATAAGATAACCTTTGATCATCTATCCAAGATTATATAATATAACTTACCCAACAAAAACAAACAATTATAAATAGGCATTCTGACTACAATTTTAGCAATTAAAAGAAAGTATAGCATAAATGTTAATACATACTTTATTTTCTTGAATATATCTCTAAATCGCAATGCCCAAAGAACATGTTCACACTGTCTGCAAAGAAATTAGAAACCCCCAAAAAATAAAAATAAAAAATATATAAGCATCATGTATTCTTCTTTGTAATAATACTAAGCTCTCGGCTTGGGTTCTTCCTAATAATCTAAAAAAAAATTGAAGGCGTTAAGAAAACAAAATTAAAAAAGGTGTATACCTCAAATTACTTCAAAAGGATAGGAAGATTCTACCTTCAATTACTTGAGAAAGGATAGAAAAGTTCTGCAAAATATATATATATATATATTATTATCAGTAAAAGAATGAGGAACTCGAAAAAGAAATTGGCAGTAGATGGGAAAAGGAGAGTCTTTCCCGTAACTGATTTGGAGTGGGGGTGGGAAAACATCCGCCGGCTAACTATAGAAAGATTAAGCGAAGGAGATGGCATGACAATAAGAAAAAGAAAAGGAGATTTTGAGAAACTTGAAAGGGGTGGAGAAAAGTGAAATCAAAGAATTAAAATGGCTTAAAAACGGTGTAGTTTTTAGTCTTTCCTTTCTTTTGTCTTTGGGAGCCAAAAGCTATACAAATTTAATTAGATCATTGAGTCTTGCACTTTTTACCCTTTTAATCGACTTGTACCATGATCTCATTTGAGCTAGCAAAATCAATCTGATTATATGGAGTAGAACCGTCAAGAAACATGCTTTTTCAGCAAGCTATATTGAAAGTCTCATATTAATATATAGTATTAATTAAGTCAATCTGGTGCCTATCATATCATAATTCATAAATAAAGCTGTCATTTATCTAGGTGACAAATTAAGTTCACTGATTGTTCCGGGAATATGCAGAAGATGGAAAATTTTCTTTCATCCCTGTTAATCAATGTTTTTTAAAACCGGACCGGCCACGGAACCGGTGATATACAACAGTGTTAATATATAAATAAGATTTCTTTCATATCATGCTATCGGTAGAAAAAAGTTCTCCATGTGGTTGTATACAAAATGATATACATGATCAACCCAAAGACCATACACAGATAAACAAAAACCAAAAGGCAGACAAAAGTATTTGCTCATAAGAGAAGATGACGTCACCAAAAACGCTCTCTATTGAAAAAAACCCTCCTCCTCTCCTTCCCCCTCCTATGCCCCCTCCTCCGATACCCCAAAAATCTCAATCAGAGTGTTTTTCCAAAATTTCCTCCTCAGTTATGGATAACTCTACTCCACTGTCCTCTTCACCAGATCAATCTTCTCCCCCATCTCCTCTGCCCCAAAATCCTCCTTCACCTCTTCCCTGTAAATCGCCTTCCTCAACAGATGAATCTTCATCCTACAAAGAAAAACTTATGAATCATTCTAACCATTTCTACTTTCAATCATGGTTAGATAGCCTCACTATTGACCAAGAGTTTTCTTTCCCTGAAGATTCATCATCCTCTGATCCAGAAATCCTTGCTCTATCTCTATCGTTAGAGGAAAAACTCAAAATCTCCAATCCTTGGAAGAACACTTTGATTATTAAACTTATTGGGCATCCCCTGTCTTTCATCAGGCTTGAACCAAAATTAAGATCTCTATGGAAAATCTCTAATCCTTTTCAGATTATTGATTTGGGCTTTAGTTGTTTCATCATCAAATTCTCCCCCCCTTCTGATTTTATGTCGGTGCTTGCTGGAGGTCCATGGCTTCTCTTTAATCACCATCTGCGAGTTCAGCGTTGGCAACCAGATTTCATCCCTTCAGCAGAAGATTTCAACAGATGCCTATTTGGATTCAACTCCCGGAACTACCCATTGAATATTATGATTCGGGTATTCTCTTCCGAATTGGTAGTATTATTGGAAAGCCAATAAAAATCGATGTGCACACAGGTAATAAGGATCGGGGACGCTATGCTCGTATATGTCTGGAAATGAATTGTAAAGCTCCTCTACCAAAGTTCATCAGAATTGGTAGAGTTGTTCAAAAGATTCAATATGAAGTTGCATCACTGGTTTGTTCAATCTGTAACTGTTTGGGTCACTTGAACTGCTCTTTTCATGATGGAAATCCCACTTATTCATCGAATGAAACAGAGGCGACCACCGCTTCAACCGACAAGATAAATCCTTCTTCTTCAGAGGAAAATCAAGCTAAGGATCAATCTCTGAAGGATGATTGGCATGTAGTATCTCGCAGGAATGATCGAAAGCAGAAAAACAACACCACCACCGCCTCTACTTCCTCCGCAATCCCTGGTAAGACTTCGCTGGAAAAAGGTACGTCCGTCACAACTCAAAAAAAGACAAATTTAACCACTGAAAATAGGACAAATTTTGCCGCTTCTATTAATAAAAAAACTTATTTTGCTGAATTGTCTAAACAACACGTCATATGGAAACCAACACAATTTCCGGTCCAAATTTCTAATGGGCCTGGTTTATTGGGTCCTCCCAAAGGTAAAAAAATCTATTCCAAGCCCAATTCACCTGAGTCTAATAAGAAGGGACAATCCAAGATTCTATCTGATCCTTCCAAAGCCCTAGATGAGACTAGTGATCTAAGCAAATCCCTTTCTGAATCCCCACCCCTGAGTCAAATTATTTTAACCCTAATATTAAGCAAGTGGAGCTTAATCCTCTTCCTGATTGCGCCAACGTATCTGCCTCTGACTGCACCAACGTTTCTTCTCCCTCACTTGGAAACCCGATGCCTGAAAAATCCTCCATTAAATCTTCCTCCATCATAGTTGCGCCGCCCTTATCAAATCTTGATAATCCAAAAGCCTCGTCACCAGCCAATGCGCCTTCACACCTGTGCTCTAACATGTCTGCCACTGTGACACGTAATGAACCATTTCTCCTCCCAATACCACTTCTCCAACACGCTGAAAATCCTTCTGATTTAGACTGCTTGCATGCAAATAGTACTTCTCCTTCTTCAGAGATGATGTTGTTGATGTCTAGGGCCGTGGTTGATGAAGCTCCACAAGCCACTATGGCTAGGTTTTTGGCGGGGCTAAATAGAGAAATTCATGACATAGTGGAGATGCAACAACACTATGATGTTAAGGAATTGCTTCAACATGCATTGAAGGCCGACAGTCAAGTTAAAAGGGGCAAAATGCTCAATTTGGGGCCAAACGTTTGCCGGGATGCTCGATTTGGGGTCAAACGTTTCAATTGCAACAAAATGGGGCCAAACGTTTTCGGGACTGCTCAATTCGGGGCTTTTTTTGATAGTGTTAAGCGATTGAAAAAAACGTGCCATCAAAAGTGAGTAAGGGTGACACGTGTCATTTTTAGCCAAAATGACATGGAATTTAATAATTTTAAGGAATAAAAAAATAGAAGGCAATTTATTTAAATAAAAAATAATCATTTATTTTATCCCTCTTTTATTTTCTTCTTCTCTTTCATTGACTCTTCTTCTTGTCTCAGTCCCAGCTGCCATTTTCATCTTCTAGGGCTTTCATTAGAGGAAGTTGCAATAAATCGTGGAAGATTTCAAGTGTGAGAAGCAAATTAAAAATGACTCAAGTTAAAATTCTTCCCTTTTTGCTCTTTAAAAAGAAAAAGAAGAATCTTAATTTATAACCCGATTGGGTTTTTTCACTAATAAAAATACAGATTCAAGAGGATCTGTATACAAGCAAATGCATGTGGCAGAGTGTTTCATTTTCTTCAAGCAATAATCAAAACATATAAAATAGGAAAAAAAAACCCATGAAAATGAGACAGGGAGTATAATTTATAGATCAAATGAAATAATGGGTGATGGAAAATTCAAAATTGACTTGATCTGTTCATTAATGGCGGCCTCACACTGGACATTAAGGACAAGAAGAAGCTCTTTTCACTTCCTCAAATGGCTCAAAAACTTGCATTCAAAAGCTCTTTTCTCCTGAAGCCAAGATGGCGACGCCCCCACGCCGCCCTGTAGCGGTTGTTGCAGACTTCCCCTTGGGATATCTAACGACAGATATCAACCGATTTGATGAGTTCTTCAATAAAGAATTTGAAAGAGATAAACCAACATTTTCTCTTTGTAAAATTGTAGAAGAATAGGATTTATTTAGAATCATTGTCCAAAGAGAGAGACAGAGGGAAGAGGAGACTGAACGGAGAAGGAAATTATTTTGCTCTTTACCTTCACATGAAGCAAAAAAACAACAACTTAACTATAAGACCCACTCAATGCTCCACATATTGTAGCAGGCAGCCCACACACCAACAATCAATCAAATCAAGGGGCTTTAACAAATTGTAAGAAAATTATAAAAATCCATCTTCATTTGTACCAGCTTGCCCTGTTGTTTAAAACCCATGAGAACAAAAGTTAGGGTTCATATTTTGAAATTGGGGGTTTCGGTTTGAGACATCTTTGACTGAAATCAAATGGTGGAAATAGTGTTCATTATAAAAGGAAGCAACATAGTTGATTTTGGAGGCTATCAACGGTAGATTTCATCGGATCGGAAACTTGGAGGTGATGGTTCAAAGTGTTGTTTTCAGACCAGATTTAGATGGTCTTATTGTTTTTTTAGAGAAAAAAAGGAGAGATGAAGGGGACGTTAAATGACAGCTGCCAGAGTTGTGAACGATGCTAGAAAGAAAGGATGTATGAGCGATTGTTATGGGTTGTGATTCCGGGAAGGAGAAGAAGAAAGTCGGGGTTGGGATTTGGAGGAGAAACGCAGAAAGAGAGAGGAAAGGGAAAAAAACAATCAAAGAAAAAAATCCACGTAATAAACAATTTACTTTTTAAACGTTTTTATTTATTTAATAATTAATTTTTTAATTTCAAAAATTATTTTCGAAAATAAACAAACGAAAATTAAAATCCACGTGTCAATAAATGGGATTTAACGGCGCGTGTAAGCCAACTCTCGGGTACCGTTAGAAAAAGCCCCGAATTGAGCAGTCCCGAAAACGTTTGACCTGATTTTGTTACAATTGAAACATTTGGCCCCAAATCGAGCATCCTGACAAACGTTTGGTCCTAAATTGAGCATTTTGCCAGTTAAAAGGAATGACGTTAAGAAGAGCTTTGCATCATCATCAAGCTCATGGAAAACTCCAATTAAGAAAAATGAGAAGACTTTAAACAAAGAGAAGGAGGTAGTGCAAAAGGGAGTGAGCCCTAAATCCGATTCTAAGTCTTCATCAAGTTCTTCTTCTAAAGCTCATGTTAAGTTCTTTAACTGTCAAGGATTTGGACACTATGCTAAGGATTGTGTTAACAAGAAGGTTATGTATCTTAATGAGCATGATCAGATTGTGAGTGAAGATGAAGAATTTGCTCTAGGATCTAGTGGTGATGGAGATGATGAAAGGGGATTTGCACAAGATGATGAGGATGATGATGATGGTGCTACACCGGCACTCTTGAACTTAGTTGCAAGAAGAACTTTAAGTGTCTATGTTAAAGGAGATGTGCACAATCAAAGGGAGAATTTGTTTCATACTAGGATGTATGCGTGTGGAAAGCCTAGTAGTGTGATCATTGATGGAGGAAGTTGTACAAACATAGCTAGTGTGTACTTAGTGAAGGAGTTGTTGTTTCCCACTACCAAACACCCTAAACCCTATAGTTTAGGATGGTTCAATGATAGAGAGGAGATTAAGGTTAACAAACAAGTTTTAGTTTCTCTTTCTTTGGGCAGGTACAATGATGAGGTGCTATGTGATGTTCTTCTAATGCAAGCATGCCATGTTTTACTTGGTCGACCATGGTAATATGACAACAAGGTCCATCATGATGGTGAGACAAATAAGTATTCTTTTGTTTGTGGTAAGCATCCTATTACTTTGATTCATTTATCACCTCAAGAAGCTTTAAAAGATCAATTGAAATTGAAAGAGGATTTTGCTAAATTGGAATCTGAATATAGGACTCAAGAAAAGGCTAAGAATGCTAGTTCTAGTGTGAATTGCGTTGAAAACAAATCTGTTTTGGTTGATAAGCATGCTAGTTCTAAGAAAGTTGTTAAAGAGTGTATGTTAGCTACTAAGAGCGAGATTAAAGAAGATTTGAATGATAATTCTATTTTGATCTTACTTTCGCTTAAAAATACACTTGTTGCTACTAACAACTTGGAAAGAGAGCTTCCAAGCAACATTGTTTCTCTTTTGAGTGATTATGTAGATGTGTTTCCTGAGGACATTCCTAGTGGTTTACCACCAATTAGAGGGATTGAACATCAAATTGACTTCATCCCTGGAGCACAAATACCTAATAAGCTAGCTTATAGGACAAATCCTGAAGAAACAAAGGAGTTGGAGAAGCAAGTTGGAGAGCTACTTCAAAAGGGTTTTGTGCGTGAAAGCCTTTCTCCATGTGCAGTTCCTATTTTGCTTGTTCCTAAGAATGATGGAACTTGGAGAATGTGTGTTGATTGTAGGGCAATAAACAACATAACGGTAAAGTATTGTCACCCTATTCCTAGATTAGATGACATGCTTGATGAATTGCATGGTGCTTGCTTATTTTCAAAGATTGATTTAAAGAGTGGCTATCATCAAATTCGCATGAAATAGGGTGATGAATGGAAAACTGCCTTTAAAACTAAGCTAGGGTTGTATGAATGGTTAGTTATGCCTTTTGGATTGACTAATGCACCTAGTACTTTTATGAGGCTAATGAATCATGTTTTAAGAGCTTATATTGGCAAGTTTGTTAACGTTGTTGTTTATTTTGATGATATACTTGTGTATAGCCGAAACCTAGATGATCATATTGAGCACTTGCGTTGTGTGTTAGATGTACTTAGGGTTGAGAAGTTGTATGCTAACCTTAAGAAGTGCACCTTTTGCACAAACAAGCTTGTTTTTCTTGGTTTTATGGTGTCATCGCAAGGTATAGAAGTTGATCAGGAGAAGATCAAAGCAATTAAAGAATGGCCAACCCCCACCAACGTTGGTCAAGTGAGATCTTTTCATGGCTTAGCCGGATTCTATAGGAGGTTTGTTAAGGACTTTAGCACCTTAGCCGCCCCTATTACAAGTGTGATGAAGAAGAATGCACCATTCAAGAGGGGAAAAGAACAACAAGAAGCATTTGAGATTTGAAGGAAAAACTAACTAATGCTCCTTTGCTTGTTTTACTTAACTTAAACAATACTTTTGAGATTTAATGTGATGCATCAGTGGTTGGAATTGGAGCTATTTTAATGCAAGGTGGGAAGCCCGTAGCTTATTTTAGTGAGAAATTGAATGGGGCTGCATTGAATTATCCAACCTATGACAAAGAGTTGTATGCTCTTGTGAGAGCATTATAAACATGGCAACACTATCTATGGCCTAAAGAGTTTGTGATTCACACGGATCATGAAAGTTTGAAGTACTTGAGAGGCCAACAAAAGTTGAACAAGCGACATGCTAAGTGGAGTGAGTTCATTGAGAGTTTTCCTTATGTGGTCGCTACAAACAAGGTAAGGAGAATGTTGCAGCCGATGCTTTATCAAGGAGGCATGTCTTGCTTTCCATGTTTGATTCTAAGTTTCTTGGATTTGAGTTTATTAAGGAATTGTATGCTAGTGATGTTTACTTTGGTGAAATCTTTAAAGCATGTGAAAATTTTGGATTTGGAAAGTATTATAAGCATGATGGATTTTTGTTTAAAGAATCTAGATTGTGTGTCTTCTCGTTCATTGCATTATGTTCTTGTGAGGAAATCACATGAAGGGGGTTTAATGGGTCACTTTGGAGTTGATAGAACTTATGAGATATTGCATGAACACTTCTTTTGGCCTAAGATGCGATATGATGTGGGAAAGCATGTTGCTAGTTGCATTGTTTGTTTGCAAGCTAAATCTACATCTAAGCCTCATGGAATGTATACTCCTTTGCCTATTCCTTATGAACCATGGACACACATTAGCAGGGATTTTGTGTTAGGTTTACTTTGTTCTAAGAGAGGTAAAGATTCTATCTTTGTGGTTGTTGATAGGTTTTCTAAGATGGCACACTTTATTGCATGTACTAAAACGGATGATGCCATTAATGTAGCTAATTTGTTCTTTAAAGAGATTGTTAGACTACATGGAATGCCTATGACGATTGTGAGTGATAGAGATGTTAAGTTCTTAAGTCACTTTTGGAGGACATTATGGGCTAAGTTAGGTATTAAGTTGTTATTTTCAACTACTTGTCATCCTCAAACCGATGGCTAAACTGAAGTAGTTAATAGGACTTTGTCAACCTTGCTTAGGGCATTAATTAAGAAGAACTTAAGAACTTGGGAGGATTGTCTACCTCATGTTGAATTTGCATACAATAGAAGCATACATAGCACTACTGGATATTCACCTTTTGAAACTGTGTATGGCTTTAATCCTTTAACCCCATTGGATTTGTTGAGTTTACCTTTGAGTGTGCAAGTCGACATGGATGGTGAAAAAAAGGCCGATTTTGTTAAGGATCTTCATGCTAAGGTTAGAGTTCAAATTGAGAAGAAAACACAACACTACATGAAGGTTGCTAACAAAGGGCGCAAGGAGATCATCTTTGAGCTTGGAGATTGGGTTTAACCCCATTGGATTTGTTGAGTTTACCTTTAATGTGTCAGACTTATCCTTGTTTGATAGTGATGCAAATTTGAGGACAAATCCTTTTCAAGGGAGAGGGAATGATGCGCCAAAGGCTTATCATGGTCTTGAAGAACACAATGGAGATCATGGAAAAGATGCTCAAGGAGTGCAAAGAAGCATGGACAAGCTTAAAGGAGAGGATGGAATCGCAATTCACCATGGATATGCCATAAAGATGCCATTTGATCCTTTGAAGATGCCTTTAGGTCCGATGACTAGAGCAAGGGCTAAGAAGTTCAAAGATGCTTTAACAAGTCTTGTTCGACATCATCTTGAAGGTTTGAAGTCCATTGAAGATCAATGGGAGAGCATTGAAGTCGATAAGCCTAGGAATATTCCCAACGATTCCAAGATATGCACCCTACTTGAAATCGTTGAACCCTAGGGCTTGCATTGTGTAATTCAGCCATATGGGCCTTAATTTTATCTTAGATTAGCTATTTAATTAGTCTAGAAGACATTCGGTTGGGCCTTGTTTGACTAAGTCCAATCCTTGCTTAATTAAGTTATGTTATTTACTTTTCCTAGTAGAACAAGGAATAGGCTATTTCCTTGTTCCTTCCTTTATTTATTGCCGCCCTTAAGGCTTTAGGATTAGGGGAGGATGTCGACTTTATGCCTATATAAAGGCACCATTCCCCTCTTGTAAACACAAGTCAAGTTATCAATAAAATTGAGAGGTTTATTCACCCATATCGATTATTTGGCTTCATTGTTCTAGTTTTGAGCAAACTTAGGGTTCTTCAATCTTGTAGAGTCCTAGCAAACAATTAGGTTGTATGAGCTTACCTGTTTATGAACTTTGTGATCTTAGGTGTTCAATTGCAGGTCTAATTGAAGACTTAAGGCCGACGAAAGAAGATGATTGCTTAAGTGAAGATCATCGATTTTACTCATCAAGGAGTGGTAGTAGTTCAAGTTGACTTTGGTGGCTATTCAAAGGGTAGATTTGAATCTAACACAACTATATTCGTAAGGTAGTTCCTAAGACACCTTATGAATTATGGATAGGTAGGAAACCCAGTTTGAGACACCTGCATATTTGGGGATGCCCAGTAGAAGTAAGGATATATAATCCACATGAAAAGAAGCTTGATGCAAGAACCGTTTGCGGTTATTTCATTGGCTATCCATAAAAGTCAAAGTGTTATAGATTTACTGTCTTAACCATAGTACGAAAATAGTTGAGTCTGGAAATACTAGGTTCATTGCGAATGGTCAGTTCAGATTGGATCCAAGCGTAAACTTCCTCAGATTGGATAAAGAATCTAGATTATTGTTCAACCCACATTCTCAAGAATTTGATCAATATCAAGCATTCGATTGTAATAGAATGTTGCATCTACAAAACTTAGGGTATGCTTCTGTTAAGGGATGATGCAAACAAGCCAAAAGTTGGATTAATAGTGGTAAAGCCTCCATGGCTCCATCCACTGCAAGATTGTGGCCACTCATATAGTTGGACTATCAGATTCCATATACAGAGCAGCTTCAACCACATCTTTTTGTTGAACAGCAATCCCTTTCAAGTTTGTATAAACACCGGGTTGCTCATCACCTTCCTCTTCTACGTTGAAGAAATTCATAGAGAACGATGTTGCGAAGCAGTTGACTCGAATCCCAAACCTTCCAAGCTCTGTGGCAACATTCTTGGTTAGTCCTATAATGTCGTGCTTTGAACTTGTTTATGCATGAGAGGCAACCCCACCAATGCTTTAACAAACACTACCGAGTGATATTATGCTACCTTTTCCTACAGGGATCATCACTTGAGCCGTGTGCTTGGTTCCCAAGAAAATGTTGGTTAAGTTTACACTAATGACACGCTCAAAATCAGCCAGGTTATTGTCTAGAATGCTTGGTTTCGAGTTGTTCAACATTGTTTACTATAATATCAAGCTTTCCATGCAAGGAAATTGCAGTGTTAATGCAATTTCGACATCAGATTCTTTAGCCACGTCGCATTGAACAAAGGTAGCAACTTCAGAACCAAGATCTTTGCTTACAGATTGGCAAGCTTCACCTTGAATATCGGCAATAAGAACTTTGGCTCCATACTTGCAGAAGTGTCTTGTAATGCACTCACCAATGCCTGTTGCAGCTCTTGTAATCAATGCCACCTTGCCTTCCAGTCTAAAAAGACAAGGTAAAACTTTTTTTAAAAGGCAAAAGTCAAAGATTTTATCACGATAGATAAGGTAAAATTAAGTTAGTCCCAATGATATATATAATTATCGATAATAATAATAATAAAGAAAGCATAGTGAGCTAGTGAAGTCATTTTTATAGAATTAATTAAGTTACTAAGGTTATAATTATCTGTTTCGTGTGATTTTTGTTTCTTCATTTGCGTTAAGAGTGAAGAAATTGAAGCAAAATTGAAGAAATAAAGGGTTTTACTATTATTACTATTTTAAAAAATTATTAATCTAAAATATTATATATATTATATATGATATAATGCTCCTATTGATATTGAGAGCTTATATACGTTTATTACTATTTTTTTGCTTATTTAAATTTTTTTCCCGTCCATATGATCTTTGACAATGCTATGATCGCATTTGAAACAATTCATTTCATGCGTAATAAGAGATCAAGTCGTCAAGCTCATATGGCTCTCAAGCTGGATCTCAGCAAAGCCTATGACCGCATCGAATGGGATTTCTTGGAGGCAACTATGAGGAGGCTAGGATTTTCAGATAGGTGGGTGTGGATGCTCATGTCTTGTGTTAGGAGTGTGTCATATTCGATTTTGGTGAATGGGAAACAATGTGGCAATTTCTTACCATCTAGAGGCATTCATCAGGGTGATCCATTGTTATCATATCTATTCCTCGTGTGTATGGAATGACTGTCTAGTTTGTTATCTTCAGCTTCAGCAGAGGGTCGGATTCATGGGATTTCCATTGCAAGGTCAGCACCAAAAGTGTCGCACTTATTCTTTGTCGATGATAGTTTCCTTTTCCTTAAGGCTAGCAGGGCAGATTGTATGGAGGTATTGAACATTTTAAAGGCTTTTGAGGATGCATCGGGCCAACAAATAAATATAGATAAATCCTCGGTATTATTTAGTTCAAATATTTCAGACTCTTTTAAACTGTATTTAATGAATTTTTTGGGAGTTCAAAGGATTTTGGATTAAGATAAATACCTTGGGTTGCCTATTATGATTGGTAAGGCGAAGACAAGGGGGTTTTCTTTTATCAAGGATAAGCTTCAGAGTCGTATTCAGCGTTGGAATAATAAGCTCTTTTTGAGAACTGGAAAGGTAGTGATGATTCAGGCGGTGGCTCAGGCCATCCCTGTTTACTTAATGAGTGTGTTCCAATTCCCGAAAACCTTTGTTCAAGGATTAAATATGATAATTGTAAGGTTTTGGTGGGGTACAACTGATAGTAAGAGGTGTATACATTGGAAAGCATGTGAGTCATTGTGTATTTCCAAGGCTGATGGTGGCTTGGGGTTTAGAGATTTTGAATCCTTTAATATTGTTTTCCTTGCTAAGCAATGTTGGAGAATTGTTCATGATAAGGAGTCACTTTGTTTGGGAGTGTTGAAAGCTAAATACTTTCCTACTTGCAACTTCATGGCAGCCAAATTGGGGTCCAATCCTTCTTTCATTTGGTGTAGTTTGTTAGCTGGGCGAAAGGTTCTCGTTGGAGGGTCGGTTCGGGAGACTTTGATGCCCGGAATATGAGATCGTTAGCTTTTCTGCCGGATTATCATACGAAACCTAGAGTGGTAGATGTTATGCCTCCAACTAAAGTCCGAGACCTGATTAACTTCAGCGATAGGTCTTGGAATGTGGATATCGTAACAGAGTTATTTGAGGAAGAGGATGATGCTGAACTCCTGTTGAGGATTGTTTAATTTTGAATGAGACCTCGCTATGAGTGTTCACTGTTTGGTTTGCTTATCTTGCTGATCGAAGGATTCAAGGGCATTTGGACTAGGATCGTAGTACGAGGTTGCAGTGCTGGAACTTGTTATGGTCCTCTAGTGTCATACTAAAGGTGAAGAATTTTATTTGGAGGCTTTTTTTTGGAATATTTTGCCTGTTAAATGCATCATTCGACATCGTGGGATGGATATTCGTGTTTCATGTCCAGTTTGTGACTTTGCTAATGAATCTTTGATGCATGCTTTCTTTTTCTGTCGACTAAGTTCTTCAATTTGGGAGCTTGTATGCCCTTGGGTTCTCTGGAGGGTTGAGCAGTGGGATAGGAGTACCAATTTTTGGGAGCATCTTATTTGTAAAGCATCGAATCTTGGGCAGCTTGATAAGGTTTTCAGTGTATTATGGTTGGTTTGGAATAATAGGAACAAGTGCTACCATGAGAATGTTTGTTCCGCACCTGCTGCTTTTGTTCATTTGGTCATGAACCTTGAACAACAATCATTGGAGAACAACTAAGGCTCGGATTTCCCGAATCAAAATTCTGAGCAGGTTCTCTAGGCTCCCCTACCCCCGAGCATGATGAAGATCAATTCAGATTCCTCTTTTTGTGCCACTAGAAAAGAGGCGGATCTGCGGGTGGTGATTCGGGTTAGTAGTGGAGATGTCTTAGTTAGTGCTTCGAGGCAAATTGCTTTTGTCTTGGACTCCCGTTATCCTGAGGTACATGCATTGTTGTTTGGGTTCGAGTTGACTCTCCAGTATGGTATGTTGGTCTCGCATGTGGTGCTACAGTGGGGTGAATAGCCAATTTTAAAATTCTTTCAAGCTTAACTAACTCTTCTGCAAGACAAAGTGTTAGTGCGACTAGATAACACAAAACAAATAATGGGAACAATAGAAAATAGGACAGAGCAAGGAAATCAAATATGCAATAATTGAAAGTGACCGAAGTAATGAATGAACAGGTGCACAATGATCAAAGTAAATAGGAGAGAAGTAGTGGCAAGCAGTAAAGACAATAAGGACAGTAACTAAAAAGGATTAGAAAGATCTTAGCTTTGCACAACGATTTATAAAGGTTCAGTCCTCTTGACCTACGTCCTCTACCTTGGCTCTTCCAACCAAGGATTTCAACAAGTCCACTAATCCGATGTAGTTACAGGCCTACACCAAGTCGTTACACCAACCAAGTTTCACCCAAGCTTGCAATACAACTCGAGTTTCACCAAGCTCAAGCAAGTGCTCCCTGCACTGATTACAACCAAGGAAAATATTGTTTGAAGTGTGTTCTGGACAAGATTTACAAAGAAAAAAATTAAGAACAATCTTACAAAACCAAGCAAAAACAGAGGAATGGAGTGTGGTACGGCTTGGTAGAGATTTCTTGAGAGTTAATGTTTTGTTTAGACTTCTTGAATGCTCAAATCTCCTTCCCAACGGTTATTTTTCGCCTTAAATACAAATCTGCTCGTTGCTGTGAACGTTTGAATATTTTAGCCGTTATTTTGTATTTTTCTGGCACTGGAAAAAACTGTCTGTCAAGCTGACGATCTTCATTAGTCCCACTAAAATGTGCTCCCAATTGCTGGCACTAATTTTGCTCTAACTAATTGCCTTCTTTATACTGACTTGCGCTTTCTAAACTTCTGCTGCTACTGGCGTTAGTCAAACTAATGTTTATCTTCATATTGATGTGTTGAACTAAGCCTTCTTCAATCTCTCTCTTGACTTGTGCTTTCTGTAAGGGCTTTGATCATAGCATGCTTCTTCTGTGATATTCAGCTTTGTGTGGATTGGTTTGCACATAACCATTCATTAAGTGTAGTACTAAATTTGTCACTGCATACTAGATAGTTTGATTAGTCTCACTAATATAGAATGTTTTATTGCCATAAAAAACACATGGAGTTAACATGGTATTCATCGGTGCATTTTTTAGAGCGATTGTCTCCTAGCTATTAATGAAATCACAAAGCCTGGACATGTTTGCTGGGAGGGAGGCAATTTAGTTTATGAGATTAGGGATTTGGTCTCTCTTTTTGACTATTGTAATTTCAAATTTATTAAAAGGGAAGCCAATTTTGTGGCACATAGGTCAGCGAAACTCGACTCTGGCCATGTGTGGTGTGGGATGTTATCTCCCGTCATTTTGTACCCCTAATTTCTTTAATGATAATCATTATTTTCAATAAAAAATAAAATATGTTTTTTTTTAATTTAAAATATGGTTTTTATATAAGAAAATTATACTATAAATTGTTATAAAAAATAAAAACAAATACAAATACAAAAAAAAATAAAGTATACTATATTTTGATTAATCAGATTGGGCCTGGACTTGTCACATATAACCATTGCTCAGCCCATTTAGTAAATGAGATTAATTTTTTTTTGTCCAAACTAATGCAATGTGCTTAAAGTTCTTGTTCAAACGCTTTTAATTATTAGGTGGACTTGAACGGGTAGTGACGTAGCCACTTTGTAGAGAGTGAAGTTAAAATCTCTTGATTTTATATATGAAAATTTTATAAAATGACCCAAAGGTAGAAGAGATTTAAGAATTTTGATCCATTTAAAAATGAAATTAAGCTTATTGAACTTGACAATTTCTTCTTTTGAGATATTCATCCCTCTGTAAATTGTAAAATTAAACCTGGCCTCTATTAAAATATACATTTTGATGCTTCAATACAATATAACAAATATTTTAGGTCAATTTATTATTATTAAAAAATAAATATTAGTACATATATATTTTTGAAAGGCAAAATAGATTTTATTAGATCAAAGTTAAAACAGGATAGATGCAAAAGACAGAGCATAGGTGCCAATAGCAACCAAATTCAAGACCCACAATAGTAGATTTTAAAATTAAAGTTTTTTTATTAAGGCAAAAGTAAAAAAATAAAATTTCTGTTTATTTCTTTACCTTTTTTGAAAAAATAAATTTTCTGATGTGGTATTTTTATTCCACATGACAAGCTGACATGGGATTTTTTGATGGATTCCTTAGGGTGCCATCCATATAAGGGTTTATTTGATCAAATTTGAGAGTTTAGAGGTGCAACTGGTCCAAATTAAAGTTTAGGGGTTTATTTTTTCGTTTACGGAAAGTTCATGGACAAAAAATACATTAAGCCCTAAGTAAAGAGATGTAAATATTTTTTTTATCTTGTTTTATAATTTTAAAATGTAATAATATATAATTTCTTTTAAAAGTAACATAAAATTTTGTTTTAAATCTTGGCATCGTTTTATTTGACTATTTGGAAATTACATATAAATATCTTGATAATAAGTAACAAGTTGGTTAGTCTGTGCTTATGTTACAGACAATTTTTTAAAATTTAGACATGGAACTTAAGGCCAAAACTAACAACTAAGGAAAAAATGGAGGGAGCACCATTATTACATCTCAACGCTAAAATTACATATAAAGACAATGCACTACGGAAAAATTGGTAGGAACACCATTAATTACATCTAAATGCTAAAATTACATATAAAGACAATGCATTTCAAACAAAAGTGTTAAGCCTCCGTTTAGTTCATGGAATTAGGCTTCCAGAAAATAATTTCTAGATAATGAACTCATTTTTTTTGGAAAAGATGACATTTTTATTGTTTGGATGACTTCTAAAAAAAAATTTCCACCGTTTGGTTAATTTACAGAAATTCAATTTCACTGTTTAGAATAATTGAAATCTCATGTTGCCTTTATATCAAACACTTGATATGCATCTTTATTCAACATAAATTACACATATCTATACAATTTTCATTGGAATCTCAAAGATAACCTACATAAAGTTTTAAAACCCCAAATATTTTCTCATAAATCGGGTTGAATTTTGACAGAGAGACAAATTAAAAACCCAAATTTTTAACCATGGAGAGAAAATGGCAGCAATGAAAACAGAGCATTCATTGAATATCAAGTTGCTTACTTCTTAAATTCTTTCATACTTTAATAGCCATGAACAAAAAAATAGTCTTTGTTTCATCATGAGTAAGAAAATCCTTAAAAGTTAAAAGCCCAAAAAAATAAGATTTATGGAAAATAGAAAAATTCAAATCAAGTATTTTCTGGTTTTTTTCCTTTTTCTTTTGTTAAGTGACAGGGGTAAGGAACAAAATATATGTGAGTATGAAGATGGGATGAACGGTGGTCACCGCACAATGAAGGGAACCATACCGATAATGAGGTTTTTGATGAAGTTGAAGAAAAAGGTAAGGATTTGGGGTTGGGGGTGGTGGGTCAGGGTCGACTTGTGTTTATGGAAATTACAATTTCCTTTGGATGGGGGGGGGGGGGTAATTTTCCGTTGACTAAGTCATTTCCTGCGAACCAAACAATGGAAAATGTAGAAAATATTTTCTGGAAGTTATTTTCCGTGAACAAAACGGAGCCTAAGATTGGAAGAATTTAAAAGTAATGAGCCATATGGCAAAAGACCAAAATGGGGCGAATAAGCATAAGAAATGCCTAATTTTTTGTAGTCAAGAGCAGATATAGTTGTCGTAGGGAAATTGAATTAGTGGAGAGCAATTGCAAGAGCATATGTGATTTACACAATGAATTACAAAGCGATTGTACTTTGCATTGGCTAACTGTGCTTTTGGAAAGTTAGAAATATACTAAACATAAGCAACTAATTGAAACATCAAGAAAAAAGAAGTCGAATGTTAAATAAAAGAACAAACTTTTTGTAAAATAAAAAAGGAATAAAGAAATGTTAAATTTAAGTATCAAATAATATAATCAACAAATAAATTCAGATTTACCTCAAAATGTTACGGTGAGAAGTGGAAGCTCACCTCTTCGATTTATGCCATCCTAAGGTGCTGCTCAATTAAATGAAAAAATCTTATCAGCGTCCACTTGGAAATTTTGAGAAACAGAATAGAGTCCAGGTGAAACCAATTCGCATAAATGGTAGGAAAGAAGAAACCCAACCGAATAAAAATGAAGACGAAAGGAAAACAGAACTGGAATGTCAGTAGTTTACCAATGAATCAACCATTATTGTAGATATATTCATAGCACCAATCCTTTGGAATTCCGGCAGAGGAGTCAAACCGGTAAATCTTAATATCCACACACAATTAATATGTAATTAAAATACGCTTAATCATAAATATTAGTCAACTTAGCTTTAAATTACTTTCAAAACCAAACACACCCAATACACACTAAAACAATCAAAAGGATTATTGGGTAATTAACTAAGTGAGAAAAGACGAAAAAGGGGCGAAAAGGTTGTCCATCATCGAAAGTTAAAAGGAGCCTTTAGTAAATTCCAAGCGATAAAAGACCAAAACTGGGCAAAAAGGTTCTCACACATTAAAAGTTGATGGTAGCTATTAAGTAAATTCCAGAGGTAATAATGTTTACAAGTTGGTTGGCCCACACTGGCGCATCGAGCGTCTTTGTATTTAGTTTTTTTAGAAATATTTTCATTGCGATCCTCATAAAGATCACTTTGGAAACATCAGTTTTACCAATCAGTGTCAAGCAAAGTTGCTGCTAGGCTTATTCAATTATTGGATAGTGAAGTCAGTTTGATAAACAAAGAGCCAAGAAATTGTTCGTGACAATAGTTGATAAAATTACATATTAATGACACTATTTATTACCAAAATAGTCAATTAGCAAAATATGGAAGGGGAAACAAAGTGTAATAAACTAATTGACGGACTATTAATGACACTATTTATTACCAAAATAGGACAGGGGAAAGAAAGTGTAAGAAACTAATTGAGGGGCTTTTCAGTAATCCGGCAAGTTTGAAAAGATAAAATACTGGCTCCTCATTAATCCTGGTTTGGACTAAAAAATTAAATTATATTTGAGTGGCACGATTTGAACTCTTCACGTGGTGCGATCTGAATCGTCAGATACTAGTAATTGTGTTTAAAAATAAATAGTTGTAACTTCTTTAATTGTCCAAAATGCATTCTCTTTCATTTTAGACGAATACATTGTTTAAGAACAACCTACGATAAAATGACCCCACTGAAATCCTTTTCTAGTCGCTCCTTGAGGCCTCCTATAAGTAGTAGTATACAAAATTCTGTAAATCGAAATTCAAAACGTAAGAATAATGTATATTATTGCTACTTTAATAAGAAAATTAAGTACAAATTCCATACAGATTACACAACAACATACATTGTGGCGGCGGCGGTGGTTGTTGGCCGCCAACAATTTCTTCGATTCTGCCATTAATTCGATTGGCAAGGTCTTAAGGGATTCGATGAAGTATTGCACGACGGATGAGAATTTGCATCTATGACCTGATGGACCTGTTAGTCCTTAACGGTAGGAAGTTATCCCTCGTCATAGCCCATGAACGGGCTTCACTAAAGAAAGCTTCAAAGCCTTGGATGAGCAAAAGATCCTCGTTCAAATTCCAGTGTCCATGCTTCCCTTGCGGTGGTTGTTGGCCGTCAACGATTTCTTCGATTCTGCCATTAATTCAATTGATAAGGTCTTGAGGGATCTGATGAAGTATTGCACGACGGATGAGAATTTGCATCTGTGCCCTGATGGACCTGTTAGTGCTTAACGGTAGGAAGTTATCCCTCGTCATAACCCATGAACGGGCTTCACCAAAGAAAGCTTCAAAGCCTTGGATGAGAAAAAGATCCTCGTCCAAATTCCAGTGTCCATGCTTCCCTTGCTATTGGTTTTGATTTCCATTTTACAAGACAATCTCTTCTTCTTCGTTTAAATCCACTTCATGTTGGGGAAGCTGTCTGCGATATCGGTGTATAAATCCACATCATGGTCAGTTGAACATGAATTCCCCATTAGCATTCAAAGCGTGTTGTCCAACCATACGAACACAGTGTTGTCCACAATGACACCCGAAAACTACAAAACCGATAGGTTCTTGTATGACAATACAAAACCAATTCAAAAATTGAACCAAACCTTAAAAACATCAAATTCTTAAAAAGATTCATCTCTCAACCTGATCATGTCCATTAATTATTTATTAACTTTTTTGGATTTTCTTAAAAATTCTCACTTCAAACTCTTTTCCATGTTTGTCCAATAAAGAATTACTAGCACCAAGGGCCATTCAAATTTTTTAAAATAACATTTTTGACGATTAAAATAGATTAGTTAATAATATAAAAAAATTATTAATCTATTATATATATTATATATATTTTTTGCTACTAAAGAATAAAAGAAAAGTAAAGCAAGTCAATTAGACTCTCAAAACTTCAATGCCTTCATGATCCTCTTCAAGCAGGGTGAGAATCTGATCTGGTGGTTCTGTACAATAGGTTACTCTATGAGGACAATCATGAGCTAAAGACACACGATTGTCTACACATCGGTTACCCTCACGACATATGTGTCGTATCTCCACAATCTAGTCTCCTTTAATTAGTTCCAAGCAGTCCCTAATCAAAGTATAACAAGGGTGTGATTCTATCACTGTGTTATGTAGGAAATAAATAACTACTTTCGCATCCAGCTGCACAATCATTTTACCAAAGACCTCTTGCCTTTGCTAATAACAAGCCTTGTCTAATTCCCCATAATTCAGCCTCCAAACTACCTGTAGTGCCAATATTAAGCATGAAACCTGTTACCCACCTACCATTGGCATCACGATATGATATAGTGCTCCTATTGATATTAAGAGCTTATATAGGTGTATTACTATTCTTTTGCTTATTTTTTTTTTGGTAAAATCAAGCAGGAAAAGTACAAACTAACTACGTGAGAAACCACGGGGGAAGGCTACACCCCTTGCATCAGCATCAAGCAAAATCCTCATATCATCAGGTGGATCCGCAAGCAACTCAAATTCATCATCCAAGCTACATGCAGCATTTGCTAACCAGTCAGCACAGAAATTCCCTTCTCGATAAATATGCTGCAATGTACACCTCCACTCTCTATGCAATAAGCTTCTAATGTCGGCAATTAAACATCCAGTGGAGGAATATGTTTTTTTAATTTAAAATATGGTTTATATATAAGAAAATTATACTATAAACTGTTATAAAAAAATAAAATAAAATACAAATACAAAAATATAACGTATATTATATTTTGATTAATCAGATTGGGCATGGACTTTTCACTTATATCCATTGCTCGACCCAGGACTTTTCACTTACATCAATTGCTCGGCCCATTTAGTAAATGAGATTTTTTTTTTGTCCAAACCAATGCAATATGCTTAAATTTCTTGTTTCAAACCGTCTTAATTATTAGGTGGACTTGCGAACTTGTACGAGCAATGGCATAGCCATTCTGTAGAGAGTGAATTTAAAATCTCTTGATTTTATATGTGAAAATTTTATAAAATGACCCAAAGGTAGAAGAGATTTAAGAATTTTGACCCATTTAAAAATGAAATAAAGCTTATTGAACTTAATAATTTCTTCTTTTGAGATATTCATCCCTCCATAAATTGTAAAATTAAACCTGGCCTCTATTAAAAAATACATTTTGTTGCTTAAATACAATATAACAAATATTTTAGGTCAATTTATTATTATTAAAAAATAAATATTAGTACATATATAATTTTTTGAAAGGCAAAATAGATTTTATTATAGCAAAGTTAAAACAGGATAGATACAAAATATAGAACATAGGTACCAATAGCAGCTAAAGTCAAGAACCACCACAGCCAAAAAAACAACACAAAAAATCCAAAATCATAATAAACCGGCATAGGAACCTCACGCCCACTTCCAACCTTTGCCAATAGAACAACCTCACATTTGGCTACCTTCTCCTTCTCCTCAATTCAAACAATGTCACTTTTGGATATTGGTGCTGCCTCCAACTCTCTCATGCACCTTCACAAAAAAGAAAAATTTACTGTAAAAAACCATGAAAGAACGAACTGCTCCTTTAGATCCAGAATCTCATACCACAAAGATTGAGCAAAAATCCCAAACACACAATGCAAGCTAATTATTTTCAGCGAGTCAACACAAAGATAAACCTTGATTCCACAAAATCAAAGGAAAAGAAATTTTATCCCAAAACGAAATCAACTCTCCCACTAAATCTTCTAAAAGTGATAATTAAATCAGCAAGCAGCTATCACAAATGCTTAAGACAAGAAAACTTGAAATTAATCTTCAATTGCGAATTCACCCTCACTCCTTGTCATTCTTCCATACACAAAACGACAATAAAATCCCCTCTCCAAGAATTCATGGGATAACAGAACTTTCTTAAAAATCCTTAAACTCACTAACCTCCAATGTTGCCTCATTATTCGATCCAAAACCACAGAGCAAATATCTACCTTCCAGATCGAGAAAGCCCACTGATCGTGTCGTCTATGACCATAAAAATAATCCCCTCAATTAACTAACAAGAATAGCTAGGGCAAGTAGGGGTCGAATCCCACAGAGAAGGGTTATGTGATGAACAATAAAAAGAAAGAAAGATCTTTTCCAAAAATCAAACAGAAAACAGGGGATTGTGAATATCAATTATAAAGAAAACAATTAAACTAAAAATAAAGCAAAGCAAATTAAATCTAAATCTAAATCTAAAGCAGAATATAAAGCAAACAATAATTATAAAGCATACTTCTTCTCCAGTGGTATGATTCAATCAGATTAACTATGGATCCTCGATTTAAAAGGTGAATTAAGCATCTTATTCTTGACTGACAACTGATAAAGGTTTCCTAACAAGTATTTTAGATAAGAGGCCGATTAAAGCTGCAATTATCCCCTTTATTCCTTCAGCGATCGATTACTTTCTTAGGGCTTAAAGATCACTTGAGAACAAAGCATTAAGATTAATTAATTTTACACACATGCCTACAAAGTAGAACCATACGAAGAGAAATTTCTCGCCCTCCGATAGACAAATACCCATTAAGCAGCGATTAAACAAACCTAATTTGCTACATACAATCAAACTTGAGTGATTAATTCTAAGCTTGATCTAGCCATAGATCTTCCTCTTACATCGTTAGTGGCCACATAACTCAAATAAGATTCAGAATCATAAAATTATTCTAGGGTTTTGACTACTATCATCAAGAACTTAACACAAAATTATAAGTATAGAAATCTCACCATAATCAATTGATTGAATTCACTAAAGGATCAGAAGTATTAAGGATTTAGCTACTCATGGACTTAGGAAAATCCATGAGAGGCATAAGAATACTTACAGAACTAAGGAGGAACGATTTCTCCCCCTTGAAACCCTAGGGACATCGCACCCCTCTATGACTAGAGAGGGTGTCAACTTCTCCCTCTTCTAAAACTAGAGAAAAACCTAAAAACTAAAGAAAGGTAGAAAAAGAGAATTATCTAAAATTTGTGATGTGTAGAATTGTGTGATTTGTGATACAGGAGGTGGCTATTTATAGTGGAGGAATAGGGTAGGACGGTTTAAGCTCTAACTTGGAGTCCAAGTTGGATTAGGTGTCATCCTAGAGTAGAATCCAAGTCAAAAGAGGATTCTGGAATTTTCTGGAATTCTGCAGGAACTTCGACGTCGATTTCGGGTTTGAAGATGGCAGATCTGGGCTTTGCACTTCAAAAGAAAGTTGTAGAGCTCGGAGTTAGCTTTCCAACGGCTACTCATGGGCTTAAAACGGATATCTGAGCAGAAAGTTATGGCCTTTCTACGAAGACTGCGCTGAAACCGGGCTTATATCGCAAATCTGCGGGATTATTGCGGGATTTGGATATTCTTTTGGATATTAGGCCTACAAATTGGGATTTAAACTTCAATTATAGGTTTATATGGGCTGAGTATATTCCCATATAAATAATCCAAAAATCCTCAACTTCAGGGCTTCTTCTGGGCTTGGCTTCAATCCTATGCAAATAAGCTCCAAATCTTCAATTTTTACTTCTTGAATTATTCTTCAATAGTCTTCAAATCTTCAAAATATCTTCAATCACGAATTTTGCATCTTCAAATCTTCATTCCAAATGACTAAATCCATAGTTGAGTAAAAAGTCACTAAAATAGCTCCAAAAAGAGTGAAAAACAATAAGTTTTCACTTTTCTTGTCTTCAAGACCTAAAAACACAAATACTAACAAAATAGGGTAAAAACACATATAAAAGTAGTAAAAAGTATAGAAAAATAGCTATAAAAACATGTATAATTTGAGCTCGATCACCCACTTACCAAATTAATTACGTCATGCGTTATGTTATGCAATTTCTCCTTCCCCCGCTTAGATCTTAAAATCCTGTTATCAATTTCATTGAATTTCAAATCTCGAAGATATTTTTCCAAGTCAACAAGGGCTTGAATCATAAGGCTTCTATCCTCATAAAAAACAATGCCAAGCATAGAACCCACTTCCAGCGCCTTCTAAGCCGCCTCCCTTAATTTATTGTTCCTTCATGCAACATCGGAATCTGAGATGGAAGCCTCTGGAATATCTACTCCTTGTATTCCGAGAATTTCAGACATGACTTCTTTTATACTTCTTGTGCTTCTTCTTTTTGGTCCACCTATTACTAGGGCCCTTTGTCACTAAGTGCCACTCTTCTGTTGGGCTATGATCTAAACTTGATTCATTTAAATTCTTACCCATCTCCCCTTCGGCCCTTCTGTTTTCTTACTTAAAACTGTCAAATGGGCCTTATCAAGGGACGGGTTTAAATGCCCAGAAAGCTCCAAATTCGATTCTGGCACAACCTCATTTGAACAATGACCGTTTGCCTCATTTAATGAAACCAATAACTCTTCTCCCCTCTCGACAAAAACATTTTCTATGATTACAGGTTCTTTCCTCTTTTCAACAGATTTCCCCCTGCATGATTTCCATCATGAATAATAGGCTCACAATTCAATGGAGAATAAATATCAATGTCCCCCACTATCTCATTACCTTCGGAAAAAAAAGTAGGATCAACAAATGAATCCTTCAAATTAAGGGAGTCAATCTTACCAACCAAGGCAGGGGAATTTTTCGGTACCGTTTTTGTTGCGCCAATAATTCCTTGTGCGCCCAAAAGGGTCTTTTGATGTTGGATCTCTTTGAAGAAAGAAAGAGGTTCGAGGCGTGCCAGTTATTTTTGTAGAAAAATAACATAAACTTTTTGTAAAACTTAAAAGTAAAAGATCAAACTTAGAATGATCAAACGAATTGCAGGGTTCTGAATCAAAGTCACACAAAAGTCTTTAAAAGCTAATTGCTCAAATAAGGGCCTAACGTTTGCCAAAATGCTCAAATAAGGGTCCGATCTTTTAATTTGGCCAAATAAGGGCCTAACGTTATCGAAAATGCTCAAATAAGGGCCCGATCTTTTAATTTGGCCAAATAAGGGCCTAACGTTATCGAAAATGCTCTAATAAGGGCCTGGTGTCAGTTTTGATGACGCATGAGACATGCCCTTATTTGAGCATTTTGGCAAACGTTAGGCCCTTATTTGGCCAAATTCAAAGATGGGACCCTTATTTGAGCATTTTGGCAAACGTTAGGCCCTTATTTGGCCAAATAAAAAGATCAGGTCCTTATTTGAGCATTTTGGCAAACGTCAGGCCCTTATTTGAGCAATTAGCCGTCTTTAAATCATTGATTCCAGATTGCTTGTGAAGAAAAGTGATTAAAGGTTTTTCAACGAACAGAAAGCGAAAATAACAAAAGATTGTTATTTGATTTGATTGAAACGAATTACAAAGAGAAAATATTGTGTAGACAAGATTGAAACAAGGAAATTATGAAGAACGAGATGAACTCGTGAAGAACAATGAAGAAAATCGCAGAGAACAGAGAAAATTCAGAAAAAGCATTGGGCTTAATTTCTAGCGTGTTGAAGCTAGTTTTGATATGTGTTGATGTGAGAATTGTGATTTTTTTAAAGCAGTGGATGGAACGAAATGGGCTTGTTTATCTTCATTTCTTCGGACCAAAGTTAGTTTGCTTGGTCACCAAGTCTTTGACATCCAGGGAGACGACTTCCTCGAGCAAGGAGGCGACTTCCTCGAGCAAGGAGGCGACTCCGATCCTTAAGAAATTACCATGAAACTACCAGAAAGTTGCTGAAATGACCCTGAACTTGTACTGACATCTAAGCCACGAAGTTATCTTCTAGAAACCTCATAGAGTCCTCGTCAACATGAAACTTGCGGATTCCTCACTGCTCTGGCGCATTCATGCGTGTCCTGCTGCCTCCTCACGAGCTTGAAACAACTAATTTAGCTTGGAGACGGCTCCTGAATGTCAAGATTTGAACTCTCAACAACTAAGCCACAAATTCTTCATACTTAATCATATTAAGCTCATGAATTCATAAAATAACATCAATTTCTAAAAATGGCCTAAATCGGGGTGGAAAAGCCACATGTCCTAAACTGAAGAACTTGTAAAAGTTATGATCGAAACACGAAATGGCTCAAATTTGACACTTAGCCATAAAATCATGTAATAAGAGTATTCCAACTCACTTGGCACAAAATCTAGGCTCATATCACCTTAAAACGACAACTTGTCCTTAACTGAAAACTGCGATAAAGTTTTTCCAACTGTGTCGGAATAAAGTGAAAATTTTCCAGAATGGTCGGCATAACTCAAGGATCATCATGTTATGCTCCATGTTGAAATCGCACCCTCCTTGCTTGGTCAATTTTCCAATTTTGACATTTTCTCCTTAATTGAACAAAATGTATAAGTTGTCATTTTGCCTCCCAGGAGAGCACAACTTGTTAGGCGACCTCTCCGCTATGCTAAAGTGAAAATATACAGGAGATGTGAACCTTGAAATCTCACGCCTATCTTACGTAGATAGATAAATTGATTGCCGACAAATATTAACTCGCTGACTCCTTAAATTCAAAAGATAAGTAGACAACTCTTGAAGATAGGGAGGCGCCTCCTGGACACAGGAGGCGGCTTGTACTTGTCAATTTAGGCTCATGAGACGTCTCCTTACTCAATTATAAGGTGACGTGTCATCAAACTCCTTGTTTCGTGATTTCTGCTGCACTTGCTAACAACTTCATTAAAAGGAGTCATTTTCCAATGAAATTTCTGCCACATCTCCAGGAAGTGCAGCACCTATTTAATAATAATTATTATTATGAAAATAATTATTACTTTCATAGTAATTTTCGGCATTAATTAAGAAAATACAAGATTTTCCTAATTCAGTTTGAACTAGGGTGGTGCAGAAACTGAATTTCATCAAAATTGTGATTAAATCTGAACCACACATCTTAGAATCATATGTGCAGAGACCAATTTACTCACAATTGTAAATTGAGGTATAAACAATTTCATTGGAAGAACTAGCCTCAGTTTCTATCGCTAGAGAAACGACTGGAATTGAATCATAGTTGACAATGGAGACTGAAATGGAAAACTTAACACCATTTGACATCCCAACGATCAATGAAGGAATTCTTGACATATTTTTGACTTCAACCATAATCCAACCAACACTTAACAATGTGTGCATTTTCGTAATTTCCGCGATATGCAGGACCTTGCCTATACAGTTACCCAAATCGTGGAAAAAATTAACATGCCAAAGAGCAAGAGGAACATCGTCAAGTTTGACCCATACTCTATGCCGTCTCTCGATAACTGCTTCCTTCCAAGGAGAGATTGTTTCAAATCAGGTCTCAAACAATCTGGGGTAATCATCAAGGAAAATTCCCATCTCATCTCTAGAGAAAAAAGTGAAAAGAAGATCCAAATCACAAATCGGGGTAATGTTCACATGAACCCCTAGTCGAATCAATAATCTTAGACGTTGCTTCTCAATCTTCCTACGACACTCCTCTTCAACCAATTCATATTAGCTTGAGGTAGTGCAAAATCCAAACTAACTTCCTTCAAAGGGCCTCCATTTGAAGTAGTCTTCTCTGTGTTCGAATCACATTCTACCAAACAACCATTGGGGCTTTTTCCCACTTCTGCACAAGAAAGTTGTTTGTTACTAACAGGCGGGTTATGATCACCAACCACCACATCTTTAAAGAGCCTGCCATCAGTTTTTGCCTCATGGGGCCTGAATGAACCAATATGATGCCCACTGTTCTGGTCATTAGGAACACGATCATCTTTACTCGATTCAGCGTTGAACACCCTAATGGATTTGTAAAGAATGCACCCACCATTTCGCAACATGATCGCTCTGTTTGCTTCCTCATTGGTGCGGAATCTGACGAAAGCAAACTTAGATCTATGTCTTTGATGTGGTGGAATATATGCGTCCACAACAATTCCGAAATCTCTGAAGAACTTCCATAGCATCCCAAGAAAGGTTTTCCCATGCAAATTACCCACAAACACAGAAAACAATCTTGATCTCCAGTCCACTTTAGTTGTTCGACCTGGCTGGGGACTATCTTTATGAAGATTAATGACTGGTTTCCATCTCCAACTTGCCACCCTCTGACTACCATGAGTCCACCCGTTTGTAAAAGCTTACTTGTCTTCTAATCCTCCCATCACATAGGGCACTGAACAAAAATCCCTTTTTTCTGATTCACTCACTTTACTGAACTTAATAGTTAATATTAGTACATACATTTTTGAAGCTTTGCTTCAAACTTAGAAAAAAGGAAATAATGAAGCTAATAGTCCCCTTAAATTGAAAATTTTATTTTCTTATAAATCAGTGTTTCATAACTTTGGATATTAAGAATGAAATAAAAAAACAAATCTTTTCCCCTACCCGGTATCCAGATGTTTGTTATGACTAATCCAAATCCGGCCCACGTTGCGCACTTGGATTTTGTGGGTGAGTCTATCAAGGGAGGGCGCTGCGTACGCACTGCTTAAGCGGGAATGAGCCGCTTCACTCGATCCAACCTCGCGTTGGTGATAACCTCGTCTTTAACAACTCTAATAGCAACTCATGTGGAATTGGGCCTTAACTAAATTACAAGATACAACGCATGTGAACCTAGCAACTCATGTGGAATTGGGCCGGTACTGAATACAACACATGTGAACCTAGCAACTCATGTGGAATTGGGCCGGTACTGAATACAACGCATGTGAACCAAACATGTTGTTTATAGTTTCTGTCCAGAAAAGCTGGCTTTTAGTAACTGATCAGATGTCTTGGAATATTTATCATCTTTTGAAGCCTACTGCAAAATGTTAACCAATTCTTATACCATAATTATAGCTACTAGTTAAGTTATGCAATCGCATCAACTTCCATAATAATTCAATTAATCATTTAAGCTTTTTGATTGCCCCTTATAGAGTCCATTAAATCAACTCTCTAATCCCTATATAAACTACCTAAGCTGCACCAAATTTCTTTATACTAGATTTCTTTCGTGCAATAGTATTATTTGTATTAATTAGTCATCCAAAATGGCAAATGCTTTGAAGCTCCTCCCATTCCTAATTGTTCTTTTAGCTCTAATCATGACATCGGTCAGCCTGGCACGACCCTTGGCATTGGAAATGACCCCAAAGCAGAGCCTTATAGCTGGAGTGAAATTGGATGAAGAATCACCAAGTTGTTGGGAGTCTTTAAGGCAGCTTCAACCATGCGCCGGAGAGGTTATCTTGTTTTTCCGGTTAGGTCAAAATTACTTTAGTGATGCATGTTGCCGATCTATTATAAATAGTAATACCCTTGGCCAACAATGCTCCCTAAACTTCTTATTCAAAGGTTACTGTGACTCTAAACTTTTTATAATTACTCCTTTTTTTCCAGCAATCCATTCTCCACCAGCCATAAGTTCTGTCAAGGTTGTTCCAGGGAGAGATGTACTTCCTTGACTGGATATATAGTTACTAATTTATTATGTCTGTTCATTCACTCATTTCCATGAATAAAATTTACAACTAGGGTCTTGTATTATAAGTATATGTTACTAAATAAAGGGTCTAATTGTCCCATTGTCAGTCTGTTATAATTAATGGTTTGGAAAGTTTGGTCAGAGTCGGTTCATTTTCTTGCTTTTGGAGTCTTTGATTGTATCTTGAGACTTGAGAGTTATTCATGAAATGATTCATTTCATTCTGTCTCTATTTTAGTGAAACAAACAAATGAGAAATCTTACTGTGTCCTCTTAAGCAATTTGCAATTAAATTCTACTAGGTAAGAGCCCGCGCGTTTCACTGCGCGAACATGTTTTTGCACTTGATATATATGCAATAGTCCCCAATCAGTTTTCAAAATATTATTGGTGACTTATGGGTTTGCTAAATGAGGATGATGACCAATTGCTTTAGATCATGTGTTCTGAAAGATTTGGACTTAAGTAAGGATCCGACCAAAAAAAACTGGTCTAAAGAATTAGCCTCATTAATCTAAGAACAAATTGATAGGGTTATTTTGGTCATTTCATACTTGATTCTTTGTTATTTCAGTTAATAAAGACCGAGGGTATTTCGGGAAGTTTGGAAAAAAAACCCTCCGTGGGTCCAATTTCCACCATAAGCACAAATTATGTAATATTAACTAGACCGTCTAATTCCGTTAACCGAAACAACTAATTCTTTGGAAGCTTTTTTTATACCTTGAACATTAAATTTAGTTTTCGTAAGTCTTTCATGAAAGTTGTAGATCATTGAACAACCTTTCAGACACTTTGTAGACACCGAAATTTAGTTTAGGCCAAGTCTAAGTTAATTAGTTTTGCTTTAAGCCTAGTGATGTGGCCTGGTTAGGTTTGGGTTACAATTTATTGGGTTGGGTTTGGACTTTAGTGATTATTTAGTTGGGCTAGTTAAGTGGGTCAAATAAATAATTACTGCACATGTTAAATAAGTCTGTGTTGGAAACTTCCTAGTAGTTTCCTACATGACTTGCTCCCAAAGAATATTGACCTATATAAAGGCTCCCTTTTTCCAACCCTAGAAGAAACCGAGAGAGGGACAGACGGAGAGACACACATGCATAAAAAGAAAGAAACTTGCTGCTGCTACCCTAAATGAATTTCAATAAGATTTAGAGAAAGTTGTTTTCTTTGACCGCGGGGAGTTCGTTTGGCTCTTGGAATTCGTCTGCTTTCTCTACATTTGCAGGCCGATTACCACATAAATTCCTCAATTTGTTTGATCAATTGGAAATGTACTCCTTTGTATCTGATCGATCTTCACGTGGTATGGACCATGTATCTCTTTTTTTTAGTTTTGCATGATTCTGTCTTCTCTTATTTCTTTTGTTTGTCAATTGTTCTTTTTTGTTAATTTATTTTCGTTGACTTGCATGGAAATTAGAACCTTTCATATTTTTTATAATCATGTTTTCTTAATTGGTAGAGTTTGCTTTGAGAAATAGGTAACGAAGGAAGTGATTAAGATCATGTTCTAATATAATCTTTTTTCTTTTGTAATTAAAATTCAAAAATAAACTAAAAAAAATCAAAATTGTTCTTTTGTCAAAACATAAAAAATCAAAAAAATTCACTATTGGCCCGTAAGAGTATAAACTGTGAATGGCAAAATTATATGCATTAAATTAGGTTAGATAAATCTGACAAATTCTGCCAATCTTGTGGGGAATTTGGGATTTTGCATAATTAGGGTTCATGTAAAATAATAATAAAATAATAAAATTTGTAAAGAGAGTATTTTCTAAATCTTGCCAAATTGTGGAAGGTTTAGGAGATATTTTAAGAAATAAATAAATTATAAAAATTGAATAGTAATGAGAATATTTCTCTAAATCTTGCCAGATTGTGGGAGATTTGGAAAATATTAAATAATAATAATAAAAAAAAAGAAGTTAAGATAAATATTTACATGAAAAATAATTGATAATAAAGATTTATACTAAATAAAAAATAGTAATTAAAAGATTTTGCCAAATTTGTGGGAAGTCTAGAAAAAATCATAAAAATATAGTAAAGTGTAATAATTTAAATTTGGGGTCTTGCCAATTTGTGGGAGACTATATAAAAAAATAATTGAATTGTAATAAGAGTAAATGACAAAAAGTATAAATAAGAATGATTCAAGGGATGTACAAGTGGTAGTTCCTTGAAGCTTTGTAATCAATCATTAATCAATGTAACATATTTTAAGAAACGCATTAAATTAAAGGTAATTATTTAAATTCCGACGACGGAGCCTCTTCGAGAGATTTAAAAATTTCTTGAATACTCTGAAGATAATTGTCTCAAATTTTTGTCAAAATGTGAAGAAATTGAAGACAATATTAATTAAAGAGATAAATCAACAATCATGAGTTCAGAGGATTAAAAGTAATAATTAAGGCTAAAAGGTTAATGTTTAGTTAAATGGTACTATCTTTTTGACAGGCGTTGTAGGGGTGCTAATACCTTCCCTACACGTAATCGAACTCCCGAATCCTAAATTTGGTGATGAAGACTAATGGTTAATCATTATTAATGAACTTAATTCATCATTAAGAACACATTAAAATGGTTAATCAAATTTAGGTGGCCAATCACACCTAGATAAAAAAAGATTGGTCGCCGACTCCTTTCCATTGCGTCTAGCGTTCAAGTCTCGCGATTTGCACGTTACGACACACTTGAATCATCTCAATCAGACTTCTAGAACAAAAGTTATATAATATTAAGTGGACCGTCTATTCCCGTTAATCGAAACAACATATTTTTCGCAAGCATTTTTTATACTTGAAACCATAGTTATCAGAATCGGACCGGACCACCGGTCCGACCGTTCAAACCGGTGAACCGATCATGTGTCCGGTCCGATTCCATCTTTGGATCGTTCAAGCAATTAAACCAGATTAACCCGTTTTGACCCGGCGGTTTATTGATAAAATCGTTGAACCGGACGGTTTTTTTTTCCAAGAATTTCAATCACCAATAAATCATGATTCATGAGAAAAAAAATTGAAATTTTTCAAAAATATTGATATATCGTTAATCGTAGCTTAACAATTTAATTTATTTAAAAGTACAAATCAAGGTGAAAGCCAATAAAGAGGAGAGAAAATCGAAAGGATAACCCAAATCATTTTATTCTAAGATCAAAAGTTAAAACCAGATTAATCAAAACCCACTAGATCTTGAATCTTCTATCGGTCTCTATTGTTCATCATGCTGGCAGTTTTCTATTAGTGAATCAGTTGAATATAAGAAGAAGAAATAGGAGAAATATGACATCGAGGCTGAAAGCAGAGAGCATGAGTAGGGAGAGGGAAAGTGATAATCTGATAAGGTTTAGGGTAGTAGCAGGGGTAAAGAACGATGGAGAATGAGGAAAAAAAAATATTTGGTCCCACTCCCACACCACATGTTGACTTAAGGAGTAACTTTTACTTTTTATTTTTATTTTTTTTTTACCTAAGGTTATTCTAAAGTAAAAAGTTGTTCTGGGTACATATTAAAACCACCCCTTGATTGTTCTGTGGATATGACGGAAAAACCAGGGTTAATCAAGCTGAGTTTAATTTTGCACACTATTTAATACTGTTTTAAGAGGCTATGATGGTCTTTTAATTCATATTTTTAGCCAATGGCTTTCCGCCACGTCATTTTCCTCCCCCTACCAACCCGGTTTGGTTTCATTCGTTCCGGCATAAAAAAGCTCAATCCCTCTTAATTATTGATTTGATGGCCTTGATGGGTTTCAGAGCTTTCTTCTCCCTCTTTTCTCCTCTATCTGTCTCTTTTTCTTTCCCCTATTCTTCTCTTTTATTTTTCTGTTCATCTTCTTCTTGCCTCTTCTACTCCCTTCCTTCTTTCTATTTCTTGCGGGTTTCTCTATACTCCTTCAATTTCATTCCAGGATTTGTGATCTTTGTTGTGCTTTCTTCTTCTTTTGCAGGTTAGTTTATCTCCTTTCAATTTCTTCTTTATTTTCCCCTTATTTGACTATTTTCCTGTCATTTCTTCTCTGACTCTTTTCTTTTGGGTGTTTTTCTTTGTTTTGCTCTTTCTTTGCAGGTTTGATTTCATCTCCTTCTTTCTATTTCGCATGTATATTCTCTTATTCCATTTGTTGCTTCTTCCTCTTCATCTCTTTCGTTCATTTTTCCATCAAATCTCTGTTCCTTTTCAACGTTTTCATCTATTCGTTGGTATTCCCTTTTCCCCTTCCTTCAGGCTCCTTCTCCCTCTCTTCCCTTCTTTAAAGCTTATGCTCACATTTTTTTGGCGAGTTGAAGAAAGGAAAAAAAAAAAAAAGAGCGAAACCGCTTTGTTTTCCTCAACAAACAGGTTATTTTTCAATTTTTCCTCTTGAAAGATCTTATAGATTCTTTGTGGTTTCTTTCTAATTTATTTATGGTTGGAGTTCTGTATAGTTTTATTTGTTTCATTATTGTTCTTTTTTGTTGATTTCACCCCTTTTTTTGCAGGTTTATGAGTATTTCGAGCTTCGATTTTGAGTTTTCAGGTGACATTCTTTATTTTCTTCGTGATTTGTTTTCATAATTTGTTTTGGGGTTTTCAATATGTTTATGGGTTTTCTTCTTTTTATTACGATACTCACATATATAGTGGTAATAAGTGCCTTATTAAACTAATTTATAAAAAGGCTGGAATTCTCATGAAAATTTTGGTTCCTGTTGATTAGTCACATGTTAAGGTGTTAAAAGCTTAATGTTTATTCGTAGTTTCCTGTGGTTAGTTACCTGCTTTGTTCTTATGGAGCTTGATAAACTTGCCTGCTCTGTTATTTACTGCTCTGTTTTCTTATTCTAAATATTGATCTTTATGTATGCTAATATTGTCGTTTGGGACTGTTTGGAGTTGGCTATGACTTCCTCACTCCCTGGATTTAAGTCTCTTTGCTTTGAACATTGTGAGTATGAGTAGATGGTTTTGTGAAGATTTTGTGTTCAATTCTAATAGAAATGAACCCATCTCTTAGTAATCACATACATCTTTTTTATTAATCATCTCTTAATAGTCACATGTATCTGTCAAAGAGATTCTTTATATCTGCAGCTTTCATTCAAACCAACTGATAGTGTACCTCTCACTCTCTCATCTATTTGTTTGTTTCACCTTTGTAGGTAACCTTATGATGAGGAATCTGCATTTACATATGGGTATACTTAAAATTTGTTGAAAATAGAGCCAAGAGGGTCCCCAAATAATCTGTATTTTCTCTTTTTTAAAGATCTTTTTTGCGTCTTAATTCGTTTTCAGGATTGTGGGTGGAAATTGGCTGCTACACAATTCTTTTATTTGATTTTCTATTTATTGCTGTCGAAACGTTCGGGTCTGGGGAACCCTGCCGAAACTACTTTGGAAAAGAGGAGTCGCCACTAATCTTTTTTTCTAAGGTGTGATTAGCCACCTAATGACTTTCTAAGCCTAGTTAAATCCAAAGCTCGGCATTGGACCCACTAAACTTAAAGTCCGGTCTTCCAACCTAAATCTAGGTTCGGGAGTCTGTTACATTTGGGGAAGGATCAGCACCCCCAAATGCCCGTCAAATGACGGTACCTCTAATCTAAACTAAGATCTAGTGGGTCTAAATAAAAACGATTGCTTTTATCTTATTTTCGAATGATGTATGATTTGGTGAATTTTATTTTAATCAGTAAACATTAGTGTACTTGAAATTAACCCGAGACCCTTCCCACGCATTATGGGGGTATCCCGGGAATAATTCAATCTCTGAGCGAGGACCAAAAATTCGTACCCGAGTACATTTATTTGGGGCCCACCCATCATTGTAAAACAACTACTGTTTACTGATTCTTACTTAGCTAACTCTCATGAATGACAATTAAAGTGCATGAAAGATTGATCTTATTTACATGCATTAACACAAGTCTACCCAAAGTCAACTCCATAAATCCTTCCCATGCATTATGGGGGTATTTATGGAATAAACCGGTCTAGAAGGATCTCCCAGAATTTGTACCCGAGTACATTTATCCGAAAGGTCCTTCATCTCGGCAAAAGACGAGTGTTAATGCATTTTTGAACATAGCAAGGTGATATATAACATGTATGACATGAATGCATATGATTCTACTTTATCCCTACACTAATTACTAACTTATTACAAATTCCAAGGGGCTTAATTAGGCCGACAACTTAAAAAGCAAATAACTTAAAAGAAACGAAAGCCTAAGGATCAACTTTGGTCGAACTGGGGACATTTATGCACATCAAATAGAAGATTAGCAAAGTTCAGGTTTTATGATAACCAATCAACATATCAAGCATTTAATTGAAACGAATCATTACCACAGGAATCTAATTGAATGCATAAACAAAATTGAATTCTTAAATAACCCTAAAAAAACAAATCCTTAGACAAGCATGGACCAAATCAATTCTTTAATTAATTCATACCTAAAAATCAAATTCCTAAATCAAAGTTCTAATTTTAAGGTAATATTAATCCAAATAAATTCATCAATCCTTCTCTGAGTTTATTTCAATTTAAAAAATCAAATCTTTAATTCAAGGTTTGTGATTCTCAGATTAAATTAGTTCAAAATGGTTTAATACCAAAATTTCCAAGCTAATTTTAGTTTAAAAATTCAAACTTCAAATTAAAGATTTGATCTTTCTAATTGAGGTAAACTCAAGATAGAATCGAAGAACGATTTTTTTGAACTAATATTAACTTAAAAATCAAATCGTTAAAATAAGGGCTTAATTGTCAAAAAACTAGGGATGAACATGCATAGATCCAAAATTTAGACAACTAAGCCGTTATCAATAACAAGATTTCAGGGACTAAATTAGCATTAAAACCAAACATAATACTTGCAATCGAGATAAAGCCCAAAACTTATAACAGCCTATAAATACCAACTAAATTCAGAATTAGAAACTTACCTAAACCCTAGATTCCAAACCGCCGCCGCCTGAAATTGCTACGTCGCCGCTACCACCGTGTCGGAACTCTGGTGACCCTTCGTTCAAGCTGAAAGTTCACGAGCTGTTTCACCTCGCTACCCTCTGTTCGGTTCTGTGTTTAGTTTCGCCAAAAATCGCCCTCCAAATGCCTCAAATTCCCCTCATCCGAACCGAACTTGAAGCCCTCCGATCTCCCTCCTCAGCCATCGAACAAGCCCGAAAGTGAGGTATGTTTTTCTACTCTCTTCACCCTATCTAATCACCGAAGGAATTTGGAATCGGAGCTTTAGATAAGAAAATCCCAAATTCGAAATGTGAAGAACCCTAGTTTCAATCCTTGAGTGAGAGAGATATTTTTTTGAAAGAGTAAGAGAGAGAGAGGAGAGAGTAATCGAAGTGTATTTTTCAATGAAAGGGAGAGATCCCAATGAGAGGATTCAGAGAGGTGAAGAAGAGAGCGATAGGTGAGAGAGAAGCTGTGTTTTCGTTTGTTTTTCAGAGAGAATGTGCTTCAAAGATTTTAGAGAGAGAGACCAATTGAAGAGTGAGAGAGCCATTGAATGAATCTCTCTGTGTTCATCCAAATGGAAGGGGATTCATGATCGAAGAGAGGGCCTGAAGAGAGAATGAGAAGCTGCGTTTTTCTTAGAGAGAGAGAATGAGTGGCAGTTTCTGTAGAGAGAGAGAGAGTAGTCAGCATGAAGAGAGAGTCCCTTGAGATCAATTGAATCGATCCCCCTCCCTGCTTTTCCGCTTCTAACCATTTTCCTTGTCCTTTTTGTAGGTTGTTAACCAAGGGATAAGGATTGAGGTCAGTTGGCAGAGGACGTATCTTCCAGGTAAGTTCATCGAATGACCAAATTTGGTTATTGTGTGGCTGATGCATATTCTGTTGATTGCTGTTTTGCCTGCCTTCAAACATTTGCCCTTGATACGTTTGACTACCCGCCTATCATTGCTGACTTTAATTTGATAATTCTTGTTTAGTTGAGTTGCTATGATTCCTTCCTGTACTCACATATACTGTATCATGGCAATAGGCATACTGTCCTGCTTTGCTGGCTATTTCCCATGTGCTTTGTTTTATTATTTTCAAGCCCAGTGTTAGACTCCTTCCTGTACTCACATATACTGTATCATAGCAATAGGCATACTGTCCTGCTTTGCTGGCTATTTCCCATGTGCTTTGTTCCATTATTTTCAAGCCCAGTGTTAGACTCTGTGCAACTGCCCTTGTGCTTGATTGAGTCATTTGATTCATCACCTTCTTGAATTGAGTCTCTTTCAATAGTGCCACATACACGATGATATGTACAGATCCTAACATTAGCCACATGTGTACGTTCATTTGGTCATACTTTGTCACCTTAAATTTCCAATAGGGATCAATCTCCTGAATCTTCTTTTTTGGTTCTTGGCAGGTTTGGAACAACAAGGGAGAATAAACTAGAAACAAAAGTTAGATTTCAAGGAAAGACAAAGAAATGGGATCATGCGGCCTAAACTTCCATTTTTGTATTTTTGTAATATGTATTTTGGGAAATTATGTAATCTAAAATGTGAGAGATGAAATGCAAATGAGAAATTATAAAATTTTTTGGTTTTCTTATTTCTAATTTTTTTGTACTTTTTATAGTGACATTAAGACAATGCTTATAATGAAAACTACTTAGCAAGATGCAATATCCAAATTCTATTTATGCCATGTTTAACTAATTACTAAATAGAGGGTTAATTAATCAATGAATTAAATGAGTTTAAACTACATGTTTGAAATGCAATAATGCTAAATTACTAAATGAAACTAAGCTATAAAACATGTAAGAATGCCAAAGGTGCACATTGAGATTCTTTTTTTGGGTTTTTTCAAATGCAATCTAAATAACTAAAAATGAATTAGCTAATCTAAATTAAAAGTGGACTTGAAATGACCAAAATCCCCCTAGGTGACCCTAATGCCAAATAAAAAATAAATTGATTTAAATTGAAGGATACATGACAAAAATTGGTGTCTACAATTGCAATAATAACTTTATTCTTTTTTTTTTTAGTGTTTAATTAACTTATATTGTATTTTCCTTTACTCTCATTTGTATTGCTACAGGTGGACCTAAAAGAGTGCAGTTGGAAGAGATGAGATAACATGATTAAGTGCATAGCAGGTAGTTGACTCTGTTAATTGTAAAGCTTTCACTTATCCCTTGTTATCCCTTTTTAGTTTTTCTTGATCATTATAATTCTTTTTAGTTATTTTGCATTCATAATTATTATTTTCTTTTCAACATATTTCTTTACTCTAATCTCATTTTGATGCTTGCATCATAAATTTTTCTCAGTTGCTTCATAATTTCTTTGGTTTTGATAAAGTTTTCTTATTTTGGGATTTATAAGGTTACAAATACCTATGCAATTACATTCTTTTTATTCAATGTAGTTTACAATACTCTGTAGTTACTATGACACGTATTTTCACTCCATTAACTATTGTTTTTGTATGGTATTTTATATAATAATGTATTGTTATTGGACTAAGATTCTCTCAAAATAATTTACCTTTCTGAAGTTGCCCTTGAATGTTGGTTCATATTCCAGCCCGTATTATCGTTGGATTGTTGGGGCTAATTCTAGAAATTCCCTTTCACACTATAATTGCTATGGTTAAAAGTCTATATATGCTCTTTAAGGGATGGATTTGTCTTTCACATGATTTAATTAGCAAAAAAGGCCCATTTCTTCAGGCAGTTTGCATCCCCATTGTTGGTTTGACAATTCTTTTATGTCTAATTGTTGCCATTGGGAGCATCTTAGTTGCTATTTTTTTTTTCAAATTTCTTAATTGGATTGTATGGATCAGTTACCGTGTATCGAGTTTTGCATTATGCTCAAAAATTTTCCCATTTTTAAAGTTTATTTACAAATTTAAAATTGATGATCATCTAAGGAATTCACCAACATTTTTGCTGGAAAGATCTTTCCGTACAGGGGTTTCAAATGTGATTGTTGAATTTCATGCTTACAAAATTATTGGCTATATCTCAAAGAAGAGCCAGTGTTTCCAAAGTAATTCGCTTTTCTAATCCTTTGAACTTTGTGTTTATGACAGAATTAAGCAAGTGAAATCTTTAATAACTAAAATTGAATTTTTACAGCCAGGCCTTGGAATCGCAAGAAAAGTGGCTCCAAACTTGAGTATTCTACTGGAGGCGCCTTGGTGACAAACTCAGTTTTGCTTCTGATAAAGATGAAGCACTTGCAATGCTCAAGCCAAGTTTGGTCCACTCTGTATCAGTTAGAGAGGCAATTCAACAAGTAAAAAAGGTTTAACCAGGTTTTTGCTTTCTATTATGCAATAGTTGTTTTGATTCATCTTTATAGATTTTTAGTATTAGTATTAAACAAGGATTTTACTTCTTTCGCTGTAATTCCAATTACAGCAATTGTACTATTTGAATATGCTGCCATTTATAGTGGAATATACCTTCAGCAAATCCAACCTTTTTTTTGTGAGATAATGTAGTATTTCATCCATTGCCATATAAGGTATGCATCTAGCAAACCAGATGACAGTATAGAAAAATTGTGTTTTGTAAAGCTGTGGAGTGATTATCTTGGTTGAAAAACCTCATGAACATTTATAATATAAAACAAAGCATAAATTTTTCAACCCATGAACAGCTATGAAGATGCTCCTTCACATATATAGATATGGTTGACTTATTTGGTTGGTCAAGAAATCTCTGATGTGATGATAAGTTAGAATATCGGTAGATAGATTGATATTACACTGTCTAATACCTCATTAGTATGAACTTTTGAATTGTGTTCCATGCTCCTGTGGTCTTAGGTTGGAAGCCATCTGACTGAGTTAGTGATGCAGACTAAGGAGACAGACAAAATAAGTCATCTTATGGCCCTTCTTCCTACACAGGGGGCAAATGGTTTCCAAGGCAAGGTACTATAACTTCCAAGACTGAAAAACCTCCTCAAAACTACTTTATAGTAAGAGATTAATGGATTCATATGATTAACTTAATTCTCCAGCTTATGCACTGTGTTTTCCAATTTCATTCATACAGTAAACACTGAACTTTTCAATATAAGGAAAGAACTTGAAAAATCAAAGGAATGGCTCTATTTATTGACTAAGGTTGATGACAGGCAGCTCATGTGCATGCTTTGGACCTTTTGTCCAATGTTTCTTCTGAAGACTAATCTAAAAAAGGTTTAGCTAACCTCTTAGTTCAGATTTGGAAGTTCTTGCAGCCAGCCATTTGATCTCTTTTTCTTTAACTTTTTGGTTGAATTTTTTCTGAAGACAAATCATTCATTCATTTTTGTTATGGTTGAATTATAGCTAAGACTTTGTGACAGATCAATTCTAGTTCGGATGTTCTAGCGGCATCTCATGCCCTGTAGCACTGGACACAATTGATAAACAAGAAAATGCTCATCCTAAAGCCTGGTCATATGAAGGAGCAGCAAGGATACGGGAACTGGAAATCTTAAATCTATTTCGAGCAATAGTCAAGGAGGTTCACTTAAGGAAAGCTTCAGAATAGTTGAAAAGGAAGCAAGAAAGTAAGGAGATGGAGATTAATATCAATGTATTAGTATATTTTTTATTTAATATCTGAAGTTACAGGTTAATTTTTTGTTTATATATGAACCATTTTCACCCTTAAGTTTGTACCAAGAAAAAATTACCCTTAAATGGAAATACTACCCCTATGAATGGATTAGTTTTTATGTGAACTCTTGTATATATTACGCTTGAAATAAATTACATATAAATCTTTAAAATCTTATTCATACAATGCTTTGACATATATTTTTACATTATTTTTTTTGCTACATATATATTTTTAAATTATTGCTTCTAATACTTTACATGATATGAATACATGTATATTAGTACTGTTATAATCCTTTGACATACTGCTTTATGTTATAAAGTTGACACTCGACTGTAACTATGAGAAAGTTGTTCTCATTACTATTACATGTGAACTTTCAAAAAAGAAATCTTCCCATCAGCACAGTTTCGTATTTCCTTCAATGCTTGCTCTTGCAGTTCCAATACCATATACAATCTAATACCTTATTTATATATATATATATACACACACACATATATATATACATATAGATATATATATATATATATATATCACTTAATCAATCGACTAATAGAGAACACATGTTCTTATATATTAAACAAATACAATCCAATTACCAGTATTATACTACTAAAAAAAATAAATTTACCGATTCTTATATCCATTTCCTTTTAAACCTTTTCACAGTGCGCAGCGTAGCGCGCACACGGGTCGAACCTTGTATATTTTAAAAAGTTGTTCAATGAATAAAACTAGATGACTTGATAATTAGAAAAGGCGATAAATATTATTTTAAAAAAAAGGGAAAATCTTGAAATACAAAATTTGTTTTGTTGTTCAAAGGTATAAAAAGTAAGTATTTATAATTTTTACTTCAAAATGTAAATAATAATTTTTATTTAATTTATTTATACTTAGTATTTTACACCATCTAACATTATTTATACTTTTTTTTGCATGAATATTATTATAAATATTATTTATACTATTAATTGCAATATCTAAAAAAAGTAAATATATGTATATGTATAAATATATTATTTTGATCATTATTATTATTAATTTAATATTTTAATTGACCCAACATTGACCCAATTGACCCGACGGTTGAACCAGTGACCCGATGACCCGATACTTTGAACGGTTCAACTTCCGGTCCGATTCTGATAACTATGCTTGAAACATTAAATTTAGTTTTCGAGTCCTTCATGAAAGTTTTAGATCATGCAACAATCTTTTAATAGACACTTAAATCACCTTAATCGGATAACCGGAGAGAAAATTATATAATGTTAAATAGACCGTTTAGACAAACCACTTATAAATATGTTACTCGTTCCGTTTCTTTTTAATTGTCCCTTTTAACCGATTTATTTTTTTAAGAAAAGTAGTTAATTTCAGTTAGTTTTCTAAATTCTATTACAATTTCACTTAATCTTTCTATAATGCCCTTAAGTCATTGCTTCTCTCTAATTAAATGCATGTTTGACCTTTTAATTAAACTCATATTTCCAGAAGGGTATTTCTGGAAAAGAAATATGAGGGACAATTAAAAAGAAACAAAGGAAAGGGACAATTAAAAAGGAACAGAGGGAGTATATTATATTAAATTATTAGAAAGTCAAAAACACCCTTAGAAGTTAGTGAGAATAACGAAAAAACCAATATTGAAATGACGAAAAAACCAAGCTAAATAGTAATCAAATTAATAAGGTTAAATCTTTTGACTGGTTTTTTAGTACTTTCACTTCCTATAATTATTGTTTTTTATTTTTATTTTTATAATATGTTTATAGCAGATGAAAATTCTGATAGCATATATGAATTTGCAGAAGTAGACTAAAGTCTAAACTGCTTTAATCTATAAACATTTCTTTCCCATTCATTACCAATTAGATAATCTGCAAATTAAGTATACCAAGAGATTTGCGCACTGACTTTAATAATGTTAAAATTTGTCCAGAAATTTCCATGGATGTTCATTTGTATTGGAATTAATGAGTGAAGAACTAGACTGATTCTCAGCAAGCAAGCAGACAGCATTTCAATGAAAATGTTAAGCATGTGCAGCAGAATTAATTATTATACCAACAAAACAAAACAAAAATGATATTAAATGGAATACTAGATTATTATGTGAAAGAAAAAGGGAAATTAAACTAATAACATTTCTTCTAAAATTTAAAAGAAGAAAGATTTTATGATCTTATTTTTTGGTACATGAATAGATTTATGATCTTATTGATTGGATGATAATGCTAAGGAAGATCATATTAGAGATATCATGAATATCTGTCTTATTAAACCAGTACAGAAAATACCATTTGATCGTCACAATGATTATCGGCCATGAAGTAATGTTGACCGGGCCTTGACAGAGTGATTGAGCTTTGCCCGTCCTTCTCGAAAAATAGAGCATCACTTGCGTTGCAAGCAATGAACTTAAACTGTGTCACCTCTGCCACACTATACTGAGAAGCATCGTAGTTGAACACTTAGAATAACCAAAACACAACATGTCATTTGATTCTCAATTATATACCAAAATAAATCTAAAAAATCAAAGACAAATAGAAGTAAAACAGAAATTAACAAACCTAAAGTGTCGCCCAGCTGAATCGACTTGCTTCGGACCCAACTATAATAGTTAACGAGGGGTCTCCAACCAAGATCGTCACCAACTCTCTACTCTGCAGCCAAACTTGATGGGGCAATATAGCATAGAATAATTATCAGAAGAATTGGAGCCATGAACTTGAAGGTGGAGCTTGCCATTATGAGCCTTGCTGGCTAAGTAACAACTCAACGGACACAAAATTCTAAAGATATTATAGTTTGAGATGAATGTGATTCAGAGAGGAAATGGGATCTGTTTTATACAGTGAATTGCTGAGAGATAAGGGGGTTGTTGGACAATGCTTCTCGCGCTTCTTGAAAAAGAAAATTATGCTTAAAAATTTGATATGGTTAAAGGAAATAATCTTACATTGATTTTTTCCCTTCTTGCATATTACTATTATTTGAAGGGAATACTAATTATATTAGGTATCAAATCCCTTGTTCTTTATTTTGAGCTATCATGATTCGATTCTATTCCTTAGAATCAAGAAAATAACTTAATTAGACATAATTTACATATACATGTTTAAAAGATAATGCAGTGCTAACAACTTCTCACATTACAAGAGAAACAACATTTAGGAACGATATTTAGTCTTGGGTTTAGGTTTAAATTAAAAACCGTGCCTAGATTGCTTAGGAATCGACATAGGAACGGAAGAAAAGACGTTCCTATATGCCGCATTGCAAATTAACAGGCACGGATGTAAACTCCATTCCTCAACGTCAAGAATGGATATATAGGAACGGAGTGTCAAGAACATGAGAGTATACCTTATTACAAAATTAAACACATCTGAACTCAAAAGTTCAGGTTATTTAGGGTAGTTGCATGCCTAGTGAGAACATGATAAACATAAGACACAAAAAACTTGGAAATATTTATCAATAAAAATTAAGCCTAGTTATACTAAAAATCAGATCATCTTAATTAGAAGAGGTGATGGTGCTTCTTTCCATGAGACTCCTCATCTTGTCTCTTAGATTCATTAAATTCATGACGCTCGTGGAGTGCATACCCTCCTGCTCCCACTGCCATGGCTTCTCCAAGCTCTTCTTCTAGCTTGTGCCTACGGGCATGCTCTGGGTCCTTCTTTGCTCCGTGCTTCTCATGCTGAATAAAACAAATTAACTTGTCATTCTTGTTAATTTCTAATTAATTAGATCTAAGAAAAGGATATTATTAACTAATTAACACCAAATGTAATCCTTAATTTGTTTGGTCTAGAGAATGGAAATGATAAGAAGGATGAAAATGTTGCAATTAGTATTTGATCAGAGCAAGAGAAGATTACGAGTGCATAAGCACCAGCTGCAATAGCACCTAGCTCCGCAAGATGCTCATGGTGCTTCTCGTGCCTCTCTTCCTTCCTGTAATCCACTTCTGATTTAGCCTGCCCACCTCCATAACCATAACCACCGCCTACATTACCACTAGAGTAAGCGAATGCATCCTTCCGGTAATCTTCGTATTTAGTCTGGCCACCTGATCCATAATTATCACTTCCATAACCATAACCACCCCTGGCATTACCACTAGAGTAAGCGGATGCATCCTTCCCGTAATCATCTGATTTAGCCTGGCCGCCTCCATAACCATCGCTTCCATAACCATAACCACCCCCCACATTACCACTAGAGTAAGCGGATGCAGGTTGTCTCTCATCCTTTCGGTTATTTCCATAACCATAATTATCTCCCGATTTAGCCTGGCCGCCTGACGCATAACTATCACCACCGTAACCATAACCTCCTGATTTAGTCTGGCTGCCTCCATAACCATAATCTCCTGATTTAGCCTGGCCACCTCCATAACTATCACTTCCATAACCACCCGCCACATTACCACTAGAGTAAGCGGATGCAGGTTGCCTCTCTTCCCTCCTGTAATCCGATCCCATTTGAGCCTGGCCACCTCCATAACCATAACCACCACCAGAGTACGCGGATGTGGGATTGGCAGCGTTGTCAGAGTAGTTGTCAGACCTATCTTGGTCCTTGTGGTGGTGGCGGAAGTGATCCATTTCGAGATGGGTATATATATTGCTAATCAAAAACAAGATTATAAGAGAAATTTGGCAATGTGTATGATTGATGCTTAAACTGGTTTGTGATGCGATTGGAAGGATACTGCGGAATGGAGCTATTTATAAGTTAGGGATGGTGTCCAAATTTTGACATCTAAAAGGCTTGTGGGACTGTTTTGTCGATGATGGACGGTTGGGGATAAAACCTTTCCTTAGATCAAGGTCATATTCATGCATGATTAATTGTGCTATTTATAAGTTATTTCTGTTATGTTTCAAATTAAATTTGGCCTCTTTCCATTAATAAAAAGTAAAATTGATCCTTTGGACTCGGTTTCTTTTAAATTTTAGTCACAAATTCTTACTTTTAAATGATCAAATAAAATTAGTAAGATTACATGGAAGGCCTAAAATTTAGAATATGTAGTGGTTCGTGGTTCATAGTTTTAGTCTGAATTATATACCATTATTTTTGTACGAATTATACCATTTAGTTTCATAACCAAATGTTGAATTATATTTCACATATATATATTAATATACGACCTAAGTTTCATTTCATAACCAAATGTTGAATTATACCATCATTTCATTTCTTTTTCATTTGTTTGTCGGGACTTGCGAGTGAGATAGCGGACGAGGGACGGATAAACAACCTTCCATCCCTTCCCTATTAAATTAGTTTCCTTTCGATTTTTTTTTTTTGGATAATTCCTTTCGATTATTATTATTGCGAGTAAAAATCTCACTTTTTCTAACAAGTGATCTCATTTTCCCCTGTGAAATTAATTATTAGTAGTATTATTATACTTTAGACCTTCAACTTCACCTAACTTTTTTTTTATCTCTTCGATTGATCCTCCCACTTACCTATTAGATTAGATGTTTCAACCATGAAAGCCCCACTTTAATTTATTATCTTTGTGGCCGAAAGAGTAATTTGTTTATCAAGTGGAGTATTAAATATATTCAATTTAAGGATTTACTACTTTGGTAAAAATGCTCCATTTAATAAGATTTATCTTTCAAATTTAATTGAGTTAGGGCTCAATAATCTGATTTTGACTTAAATAAGGGTCTCGTTTCTTAGTGCCACATATCGATTTTTCAGTAGAACAATCATGTTATTGTTAGACCATTAATTGAGCTGCAATTAGAACAATGGACCTTATATATTTTGATCAAATAGAAAGACTTTTTTTATGTGAATTGAAAGATCAAATTGAAAGATTAGGTCTTAAATCGAGTATTTCTGTAAATGTAAAGGCTTTATTCAAACCATTATTTCTGCTTCGATATAAAAAGGTATTTTGCTCTTGTGTTGAAGAGTTGGGGTTGGATATAACCCTATACTCTGCTCCTGCTCATGATATGTAGTACCAAAAATAAGAAAATTATATCAGACCAACAGCCTGTTATATCTAAATTGTTGATGGTTAATTAAAGAAAATGGGCATATAAAAACACATCTGAAAATATATATCATAATTAACCTGGGATACAAAGCAGATGATGGCATGATGTAACAGGGGAAACATGCCTTGAAAGACACAAGACAACAATTCACAGACGAAGAAGCCCAAAACACATACGGTTCATCAGGTTATTCTATATATCACTGATGATGACAAACATATATGATAAATATACTATAACACACATATATAAGACAAGGAGAAGATGAAGAAAATTAAGCTTAATTAATTAGGATTCAGAAAAGGTGATGGTGCTTCTTGCCATGGGCCTCCTCATCTTCTTGCTTTGCTTCTTTCTTCTCATGGTGCTCGTGGAATGCATAGCCTCCTGCTCCCACTGCCACGGCTGCTCCAATCTCCTCTTCTATCTTGTGCTTCTGGGCGTGTTCCGGGTCTTTCTCTGCCTTGTGCTTCTCATGCTGAAATTTATATTACAAAATTTGTGTTATTCTTACAATTAATTAATTGATATTTGATAAGAGGGAATGTAAAGATTTTAATCGTAATATAAGATTGATTTTTAACTAAGTTTAACAAAACAAAATATTAATTACCAGCGCATAAGCACCAGCTGCGGCAGCTCCTAGCTCACCAAGGTGCTCATGGTGCTTGTGCTGCTTCTCTTCCTTCTTGTAATCCACTTCTGGTTTTGCCTGGTCAGCTCCGTACCCATAACCATAACCACCCGCCGGGCTGTCACCGGAGTAGGCGGTGGTTTCAGAGTAGACAGCGGTGTCAATAGGCTTATCTTCGTCCTTGTGGTGGTGGAAAAGGTGGTGGTGGTGCTTCTCCTCAGCCATTTGGAGGTTGTGGTTTGGGGGTTGAGTAGTATATACTAATTTAAACCAAAAAAGAATAAAATATTAGACGAGGTGGATGATATATAGTAACTAATCTTTTGGTTTGTGATGCGATGGAAGGATAGTGCAGAATGGGTCTATTTATAACTGATGGATGGTGCCCAAAATATTTGGCTTCTAAGACGTGGGTTGCTCAATAAATGTTTTTGTTGACTATGGACACGGTGGGATATATATGTATCGATTGCAGAGTGATGATATATCATATATGTGATTGATTGATTTTAGTCCTCACTCCTCGTGTCATTGGACATTTGAACAGGTGATTGAGTGTTGGACTTTTAGTGATTAAGATTTGATTCCTAAGTCTCAAGTACAAAATAAAAATTAGTCATAAGATCATAGGTAATTAGTTTATTTAAGGTCATTTTTTAGGTTTTTTTTTAAGGTTACAAGTAATATTTCATTACAATCCGAATAGATATTTATATGTCTAAACATCTAATGAGAATTCAACCTAGATTAAGAAATTATCTTAAATACTTAGCAAACTATCAAACAAACAAACAAATAAATATAAACTAGCTAGACTCATATTCTACAATTCAGATAAGATACACTAACCAATTGAGATAACAACTCGAGTACGTAATTTTTTAGTTTTTAAATTAAATTCTCATTAGATGTTCATCCATATAAAAAGTAAACTCAGATCAATAATAAAAACTTTATTATATACTATATGGGAATTGTCATGTTCAACCCTCAAAATACAAATTTTCTACAATAAATAAGTGTAAGATTAAAACTTATATATGGTTGGAAAAAATTGGGTCCATCTTTAATTTCAATTAAGCATGCCATGAGATATTTGAAAAGTCTTGCCATACTGCGTTTTATAATATGGTTAAGTCAATAAAATCTTAGCCGGTAAGTATATAAGTTGGTTAATAATATATAAGAGGTGATCCAATCAAATACATTTTTCAATTCATCCAATCAAATACTTGAATCATGATCTCCCATTTGCATCTATAATTAATTTATACTTATTACAAAAGGTACAACAATAAACAATGACTGGATCCCATATTATCTGTCCCATAATCTCCCATTTGCATCTATAATTAATTTATATTATATGATTCTCATTTTTTAATACTCCCTATATCCTATATTATCTGTCCATTTTTAGAACTTTTTGTTGTCACAAATTATTTGTCTCATCTAGATAATCAAGACACTTTTTACTATTTTTTACCCCTATTGAATGTGGAAAGAGAAACACGTGTTAAGTAAAGTTGAGGAAGTATTGTAAAGTATGATAAAAGTCTTATAGAATTTTGTATTTCAACAAATTTTCTTAATATATATACTATATATTATTTTTAACTACCATGGAAATTACTAAAATGTCAAATTGAGGATTAATGTGGTGTCACATTTTGGCTTTTTTTGGTCTTTTCTCACTTTTCGGATGACTAAAAAGCCCCTCTATAAGTTTCCCCCTTCATTTTCCTGCTACCCTTTTTTGTAATTACCTATTTCCCTTAATTGCTTTTAATTAATAATTCTACCTCCTTTTCTTTTTTCCTCTCACCAACATAACTCAGCTGCTGCTTCCTTTCAACTCCTCAGTGTCGATCAATCTTCAGGTTTGTCAAAAATCAAACATTTCATTACTCCCCTATGTTATCACCTTCACATGATCTTTCCTTTTTCTTCTCCTTCCCCATCCCTTCACCATGGATCGTTCAATATTTTTCTCCTTCTGAATTAAATCACCATTTCTTCAATGCGTCTATTATTATCCAATTAACATCATATTCTATTATCTCTTTGCACTTCCTATTACTTACAAATAAAAGCATGTTCTTTGACCTTCTTAATTTTGCATATCTAAAAAGTTAGCTTAGACAATATTAAAACTAATCCATTTAAATTACATTTTACTGCAACCTTTATAATTCAACCAATTAATCAAGCACCACTCTAGAACAAAGAATGTCCGTGGATCTTATATAAATGATTATATTAATATCCTTATTCAATCGGTTAATCAAGCACCACCCTAAAACAAAGAATGCCCGTAGCACTAGCGCGGGCTAATATGACTTGTAGTAAGTATTTAGGTGAATTTATCAATAGCTCGAATATTTGATTGGGTTTAGTTTGATCATTATACCGTAGTGAATTCCTCAGTAACTATTGATTGATACTTAGTATATCTATTGAGTTTGCTTTATTTTTTATGAGTTTAGGAATTTATATATCAGTACTAAACTTATATTGAGTAAAAGAGTTATTTTGGGAACTTATTAGTACTGACTTAGTTTAATAGTGATTTTTCTTGTGATTTGTTGTTGATGATATACTTGATTAATCTTCAATCATGATTCATAGTGGAGAAGAGGAGTATAACTTTTTTTTTTTTAATTTTAGTCCGTTTTCTTTATTTTCTCTCTACTTCTAATTTAATCAACAGAAAACTTTTAAAAGCGACACAAAAATGAGTGATTCGAGAATCCCCTTGATTAACCCGTAGAATTGAAAGCAAAATCATATCAAAACTAAAATGAATTGTCTTCAATCTATGTAAATTCGGAGACACACTAGTAATAGTAACAGAGTATGACTAAGTAACTGACTGACTTAAACTCAACAAGTTGATTCAAAAAACTCAACTAACCCAACAGATCTATAGATCTTGGGAGATTATTCTGAATAAAGAAAAGAAAACAATAAAATTAACCATCATCCTCCCCTTGAATAATCAAGAGGAGGAGGAGTATCAAAAAAACTTGGAAAAAAACTAAAAAACTGGAGGAGAGAAAAAAAGAGGGGTTATTATTATTATTTTAGAATCAATATTATTATTGATTGGCTTGGCTTTCCTTCTCGATTTACTAATCCATTGCCATTGACTACTTATATCTGAGGGAGGTATATCAACAAGCTATATCACAATACAACAAATTAATAAAGTTCTGTATAACATAAATTTATTGGATCATTCAAAAAAAACTAATAAGGTAGTAATTCAAAGTGGAGAAAGAAAATTCAGACTAAGGCTTAGTTTGGCATTGAGGTTGGGTTTGAAAAAGCTTCGTTTGGAAGAAGTGTTTTTGAAAAGTGCTTTTTGAAATTCCAGCTTAAATATATATATATATATATATATATATGTTTGGTATTGCTGTTAGAAAATGTGGTAGAATGATAAAATGTCTAAAATGGATAGGAGATTTAAGTAATTTAATGTCTAAAAGCACTTTTGAAGCGCAAAAAGCACCTAAGAATTAGCTTTTCAGGTTGGTTTGGCTTTTGCTGTCAAAATGAGCTTTTTACACAAACCAAAATTTATTTGGCATTGCGTTTGAGATTAAAAACAACTTTTTTATCTCCAAATGCAATGTCAAACCAGACCTAAAAATGCTAATTAAATTCTATTTATGAACATATAAATGTGCCATGTGTATAATACTAATGCTGACTTTTTGTGCAATCAAAATATGTATCGTGACATGTAGAGAAGATTTTAAAGTTTTTCAACTGATTATTAAAGAGATCAAGTAAAGATATTTAAAGTTAAGGCTGAAATTGCTCCAAAGAGATTGAGAAGTTGAGAGCGACTTGGTGTAGTTTGGATCTTTTGTCGGCAAAAGAGGATATTCTTACCCTATATGTGTATATTCACTTCAACTTACAGTTGCTCTTTGTCCCACATACCACTCCAAAATGTCTCATTTTGAATTCATTAATAGTCAACTAACAATATTAATTATTGTGTTAGTGTTTGAGGTGAAAATTAATACAAGGGTTCTCACCCTTATTCCTAATTTGAAAGAGTGGGTAATTTTTACAATGCCAAATCACACTAATATTTGAGTAAAAGCAATAAAAATTTATTAAGAACACTAGGAAAATAGTACAAAAATTTGAGATGCATGCAATGATCTCCTATGATTTGAAAGTAATAAAATGGACAAAACTAACGTTAATCTACTTCTAGAGATAATTCTACCGACTAAATTTGATACTTCTGTCCTTCCTTTGATGCCAAAAAAAAAATTGATACATCTGTTTGAGAAATTGCCAACCCCCCTAACATAGTAATAATAATAATAAAAAAAAAGCCTTCTATTTAAACTTGTTGGAATAATTAATTACTCCTAACTCCCTTATCCAATGTAACAATTAGTTTACTAAGTTCAAATAAAATGGAAAAGAAGAAAAGATCTCAAATAATATATCCTGTCGTCATGTTTTTTCCTTTCTTCTTTCGAAGATATATTTTTGTCATCCTTCTCTCTTCGTCTCATATTATCTGTCCACTTCTATTAGGGGAAAAGTGGACAGATAATATGTGACAGAGGTAGTAACTTTTATAGACTTGAGCAAAGGAATTAGTATGCATTTATTTAAACATTAATTTATGGCTTAATGATCTTTTTGCCCTATGAACTTATACCTTTTTTATGTTTTTCCCCTAAAATTTAATTTTGGACATTTTACTTTCTAAACTTTCAATTTAGACTCTTTTTAGTCCCTAACAGACAGTTGATCTAACGGCACCGTCATATCACTAACGTAGCATAAAATGCAATGTGGTAATGCCACGTCAGTGGTTTTGCTCCAATGTGGCAATGCCACATAGGTAGGGTTAGTCTGACGTGGCATTTTTGTGCCACGTGGCAATGCCACGTCAGCGGCATGACAATACCGTTAGATCAATCATCTGATGGGGACTAAAAAGGGTACAAATTGAAAGTCTAGGGGACAAAATGTCCAAAATTAAAATTTATGAAACAAAACCTAAAAAACGTACAAGTTTAGAGGGTAAAAAGATCATTATGGGGTTTACATTTTTTTCTTTTATTAATGAGGAAATTAAAAATAAATAACAAAAGTAGACAAATTTGAGAATTCCTTTTATCTCTGCTGACATCATAAATTGAAACATTTTGGATATAATCCGGATACCTTTCGCCATGTCTACATCTTAGAAGTTTGTTTTCTTTAAAAATCGAAGAAAACGTGTTGTTCATAGGAACCCCAACCATGCATAGGTTAATTCTCAAACAAAAATTGGTGGGACAAACGGATTTGATTTTATCATCCACAAGGGAGAGACACGTTCTTCTTTTTATATGATTATTTTTCGTAGAACTGGCAATTGGGCGGGTTCGGGCGGGTTCGGGTTCGGATACTTCGGGTTTGGGCTCGGATCGGGTTCGGGTTCGGGTTCACTTTCGATATTCAGAATCCGATCGAATTTCTGGTTCATCCTGATTCAATATGCAAGCTTTTTTTTAAAAGAAAAATAATTGTTTATCTTTTATTTTACTATAAGTTTATTGATAATTATAATATAATAAGATAGAGTATATAATATAACATGATAATCAATATATTCCTAAGACCACATTCATCCAAAAAACGACAGTTATTTTGGAACGGAGGAATGAGGAAACATATATAAAGATTGAGTAATTGTTAAAAATACTAACGAAAGAACTGTCTCATCGTTAGAGACATTCAGAGACTCCCACATGATGAAAAAAAGTAAAAGGTTTCAAGAAGAAAATGATCCTACTTGCTAAAAGCGAAAACTCTTCTTTGGAAAGACAACGCCACCGACAATTATTAAGTTGTATATTGTGTGCAACATTTAAATTTAACTGAATTAAATATAAAATACATATAGTTCAACACTAATTTAAACTATTTAATGCTAATTAATACTAAATTGTAGCAAATTAAAACACATTAAGTATTAAATTAAACAAATCATCAAAATGCAAGCCTTAGATTAAACAAATTAAAAGTTAATGGACCCTTAATTGAACCTATAAAGAACTTGGACTTATTTATTTATATATGTAATAGCTTTATTTAATATTAAAAGGAAGAAATGTGATTTTTTCTAAAAAATAATGAAAAATTTTTATTTTATAAATAATTCTTGATTTTTTTAATATTATTTTGATCTCGGGCTCGGGTCGGGTTCGGGTTCGGGCGGGTTCGGGACGTTGACTTTTCTGATCAATTCGGGTAATTTCGGGTTCGGACGGGTTCAGGCGGGTTTCGGATTCATTTTGCCAGCTCTAATTTTTCGAAAGTCATATCAATTAACTCAAAATTTATAATACGTTTTTAAAATTTATGTCTAAGATATATCAAATTGGCTATTAATTTTTTTTTTGGGTCAAAAATTGGCTATTAATTAAAGTTCCCTTGATTAATTTATTTGGTATCTAGGAAGGGTGTGTATATCTATGTGAATTAATAAAATTGTCTCTTGAGTCATAATATTTTTTTAGGGAGTACGTATGAAATCTCATTAGAATCAGAATAATCTCTATATGTCCAAACATCTAAATGAGAAATCTACTCAAACTAAGAAACTACCATAAACCATCTACCTACCAAATACACAAATAAACAAATTACAAACTAAACTCACATTCCGTGATACTTGAACCCAGAACCTCACGGTCCAGACACGGTACACCTACCAGTTGAGCTAACAACTCGGGTGTTGAGTCATAAAATTTTCAGTTTGTTCTCCAATTTGGGCGAAGCAATAATAAGACCTTTTAATTAAGTTTTAAATATTTTAATCTAATCCCTAGATGACACATGTCACCCTCCAGGATCCGCTTGTATAGTTTGCTAAAAACCACTGACGGTGTATTGTATAATTTGTCATAAACTAATTACAAACTAAACAAATAAATAAATAAACAAACTAATTTTCACCCAAAAAAAAAGGAAAAAAAAAGCAAACTACTAAATCAACATTCCGTGGGATCCAGGACCTCACGATCTAGACATGGTGTACTCACCAGTTGAACTGAGCTAACAACTCGGTGCACAATTTTTTTTTTAAAGGTTAAAGTAGTCATGCATAATCAATGAGACCCTCATCACACAATACATTGTTGTTGTTGGACTTGGACCAACTCAATATAATTGTACAATTGTAGAAAAAGTAATTGTAGGTAATATGGACCCGAGAAATAATGAAGACATGCAAGGAAAAATTAGAAATATAAAATACGAGATGGTGGCATGGAGGTGTACGTATGGTTTAAATTGTTTATGAATGCTGAAGATGACGGATCATAATGAATGTTGTTCGGCAGGTTTTTTTTATATATGAAGGAAAAAACAAATTACATCATATGACTCTTGGCCAAACTAAACCCATGGCATCAGTTGAGAGAACTGAGAAAAGTCCTGGAGGTGGAGAGTCAAGAACATGAAGTCCCAGTTGTGAATCGTCATGGTGAGTGGCTAACCAGTCTGCACACATATTTGCCTCTCTATAGATATGTTTAATCCTGCAAGTCCAGTCACGGTTCAACAATTCATTAATGGCATCCAACAAACGATGATGAGGACTATAATCAGAAGCAACACCCTTGATTCTAGACACAGCAAGAAGTGAATCTGATTCCAATTCAACATTACGAAATCCACGTTCCCAGCATAAAGAGAGACCATGATAAATTGCCCATAATTCCGCCACCAGACTGGAAGAAATCCCAACTCTGTAGGTGAACCCACAAATCCAGTTTGCTTGCATATCCCGAATCAAACCACCTGCTGCAGAAAGGCCCGGATTCCCTTTAGCACTACCATCCACATTCACCTTAGCAAAAGATGCAGCAGGCCTTTGCCATGAAATTAACAACTCATGTTTCAATTTCAAGCTGAAACGTCTTAAAACATCACTAGCTTCCTTGGCTCTAGATAAAATATGCTGATCACAATTTACAGGCCACACAAAATCACCATCATGCAAGGTGCAGTTCCACCAGTACCATATAAACCAAACACCATACAGAAAAATATTTCCCAATCCATATCAAATAGTCGAATAGGACTAGAACAGTTAAGAAGAAGCCAATCCTTTTCATCCAGGGAAAAGAAATTCCCATTAGCTAAAGCAGGATTCAACATTAACCAGACACCTTTGGAAACAGGACAGTCACGTAAAGCATGCAACAAAGTTTCATCCGTATGTGAGCAACGAAAGCAAGTAGAATGAGAGGCAACATGTCTCTGATGCAGAAAAGAAGCTGTAGGAAGAGAACTATGCAGAGCTCGCCATAAGAACACTTTAATTTTGTTAGGACAAGAGAGTGACCATACCTTATGCCAAGGTAAAGAAGAAGGTGGATTAGGGGATAGTTGAATCCTGTAGGCTGAACTTGTTGAAAAAGAACCATCACCCTCCAACTTCCAGCACCATGAATCCTCCCTTTCGTCACTAGTATTGATCCAAATAGCCGAAATTCTAAGCACAATATCGGGAGGAAGAACCTCAGATAAAGCATCCCAGTGCCATCCTCCAAACTCATCACAATAAGATGCAACGGAAAGATCAGCTCCAGCTTCAGATATAGGCCGCATAGCATACCGTAATAAAGGGCTTTCCGGCATCCAGTTGTCTAGCCAAAAACGTGTAGCATGGCCATTTCTAATATTTATTCCCAAGCCTTTCAACAACACATCTCTGCCCTTCAGAATGCTCCTCCACATAAATGAAACAGTGGATTTGCAATTCACAGACAAGAATTCATCCTTACGCAAATATTTCTGTTTAATAATATCAACCCAAAGACAATCCTTGCCAGTAATGATTTGCCAACCTAATTTAGCCAAGAAAGCTAAATTAGCCTTCCTCAAGTCTCTCACTCCCAAACCGCCTTATTCTTTGGGCAAACAAATATTCTCCCAGACAACAACGTGGAATTTTCTATTACCCACATCTTCCCCCCATATGAAACGTCTTGTTAACTTCTCAAGTTCATTCACAGTATGATCAGGAAGATAAGTTGTCTGCATCAAATAAGATGGAAGCGCACCTAATACTGATTGAATTAAAGTGATACGTCCAGCCATGGAAAGGAATTGATTACCCCAAGATAAGATCCTGGATTGAGCCCTGCTAATAAGTGCATTATAAGTAGCTTTAGTTACTCTACCCTGAATCATCGGCGCACCAAGATATTTGCCAAAATCAACTGTCAAAGGAGTGCCACAGTAGTTGCTCAAATACGAAGCTCTGCCATGTTCAATATTTGAAGAGACCAGGATCCTCGACTTGGCCAAACTAATCTTCTCACCCGAAGCCTCACAGAACGAATGTAAAACACCCATCATCACATCAAGTTGTTCTGTGGATGTCTACTCCAAAAAGAACCAGATCATCTAGCAAAACAAACATGAGAGAGGAAAGGACCCTTATTAGTAATCGGCAATGGCTTCCAACGAGTTTGCTGTACTGCCTCATCAATCAAATGACCAAGCTTCCCCAAACATAGAACAAATAGATACGGAGAGAGGTGATCTCCTTGTCTTATGCCTCTAGATGGTGAAAAGAACGGTAGCCTTTCTCGGTTCCATATAATGGAAAATTGATTAGAAGAAACAATATTCATGATCAAATTGACCCAGGAAGGAGGGAACTCAATTTCCTCTAGGACCTCTCGTAAAAAAGGCCATCTGATTCTGTCATATGCCTTTTCTAGATCAATTTTAATTGCCACAACACCCTTTTTTCTCTTCATTTTCCGCATTGTATGCAACGCCTCCTGAACTACGATAATGTTATCCGAAGTATTACGTCCTGGAACAAAGCTGGATTGAGTTTTCCTAACTAATCTTTGAAGCAAAGGCCGAATCCTATCCACCATAAGCTTCGTGACAACTTTCAAAGGAACAGTGCAAAGACTGATAGGACGAAATTGTGAGATCTTTTCAGGGCTTTCAACTTTCGGTATCAACACAATAAGAGTTCGGTTAAGAAAAGTGTCAATTTCACCAGTACAAAACGCAGTTTTGACCATAGTAACCAAATTGTCCCCTGTAACGTTCCAAGCCTTCTGAAAGAAACCAGCAGGAAAGCCGTCAATGCCTGGGCTTTTATTCGGATACATCCCAAAAAGAGCTGATTTAACCTCCTCCACCGTAACTTCCACATCCAAGAGCAACTTCTCATCATGATTCAACTTCCAACCCTCACACAAAGACGGCAAGCTGACCCTCACACCGACATCATTCTCCGAATACAGCTCACGATAATAATTAACCACTAGTTGCTTGAGGTTATCAGGATCGGAGCACCAAGAACCATCATCCAATTTTAAAGTAGTAATTACCTTCTTAGCATTGCCCTTCTTAATAGCAGCATGGAAGAATTTGGAATTACAATCCCCAAACTTGATCCAATCCATCCGACTTTTCTGCTTCAATAAAGTTTCTTCTTGAAAGCAGATCAAATTATATTCTTCAATAAGCACAATTTCAAGCTGCAGTAAATAGTCATTCGGCCCTGAATCTAGCTTCTTTTGGATGCCATTTAGGCGAGCTAAAACTCGCCTCTTCCGTTTATAAATATCACCGAAACAAATCATACTCCAATTCTTTAGATCTTGTGCTAGTGTCTGTAGTGAATTAAACAAGGAAGTACTGGGAGTAGATAAACTCGCTTTCACACAGTCTAGAAAACTATCATGTGTCATCCAAGCATTTTCAAAGCGAAACGATACTGGCGAATTTAAAGGCCTACCATCCGAACACTTCAAACAAATAGGATGATGATCAGAACTTGTACGCGGAAGAATAGTTACTGTGAAGTTCTTGACCAAATCAAGCCAAGCATCATTAGCCACTGCTCTATCCAACCTAGCCTTGATGAAATTCGCCCCTCCACTTTTATTCCACCAAGTAAATTTCGGGCCAGAAGCATCTAAATCAACCAAATTACATTCTTTAAAACAATTCAACATCCTGCGACAATTACTCAGATTAATTCCCCTCTTACCATGTTTCTCATCAGCTGAAGCAACCTGATTAAAATCACCCATGAGTAGCCAAGGAAGGTGATGTAATCGGCTTGTTTCAGTCAAAGAATGCCATAAACCGTTCCGTTCCGCTGCATCCGGACTACCATACACCGCTGTTAAAAGCCAATCAAAAGTACCAGGACCCGAAACCAAAGCATGAATAAACTGATCAGAGTAAGCTAGAACTTCAATCTGAACAAATAAAGGATTCCACAAGAGCCAAATGCCACCAGAAAAACCTTCTGCTTCTACTCTAAAGAAATTAGAAAAACCAAGTTGCCTGCAGACTTTGTCCGCCTTGTCACCTGAAATCCGAGGCTCCAAAATGATTAAAGCATGCAGGCGATGCAACGAAATTAAATTCTTAATATTACGGATACTACGTCGAGAAGCAGCGCCCCTCACATTCCAGCTAATTATGTTAAGTAACATAAAAATAGAAGAAAGGTAGCAATCAATCAAGAGGAGTTCATGGACTTGCCATCGTCCTCTAACCCCTGTGAAGGCGCCTCAATATTCATAAAATCCTCATCCGAGGAGAGACCTTTTTCTCTTGCTGCACCATTGACACCAATTCCAATCATGTCATCATCTTGGTCTAAGTTGATACATGAATTAATTTGGGATTGGGTCGGTTCCACTATAGAAGGAGTGTCCTC
>AWWV01014855.1:0-42843 GCA_001974805.1 Corchorus capsularis | reverse complement strand
TTTGGATGATTCTATCAATGTGCCTCATATTTCAAATCAAACTCCATCTAGTGTTGATACTTCTCCAAAATCAGATGATAATATTTCATCATCTTTTCAAGCTGAGTCTACTTCTCCACCAAATCTTCAACTTGTTCTTCCTGTTCAGCAATAAGATACAGAAACCTCAGACACTATTCAAGCCAATTTTAATCCCTTACCAAGCTCCATTCTCAATAATCAACCACTTCGAAGGAGTACTCGAAATAAATATAAGCCTCCATATTTTACAAGTTTTGAGTGTAATCAAGTCCAGAAAACTATTCCACACTCCTTGTCCGCAGTATTTTCTTATGATAAAATTACTTCCAGACATAAAGCATTTGCTGTTGCAGTGGATAGTGACAAGGAACCACGCAATTACAAAGAAGCTGCAAAAGATCAAAACTGGCAGAAGGCTATGAATGAAGAACTAGAAGCATTGGCAAAGACAAAAACATGGCAGCTAGTTGATTTACCTCCTGGAAAACAAGCAATAGGCTGTAAATGGGTCTTCAAGATCAAAAGAAAGGCTGATGGATCTATTGAAAGGTATAAAGCAAGATTAGTTGCTAAGGGTTATACTCAGCAAGAAGGGGTTGATTACTTAGATACTTTCAGTCCAATGGCAAAAATGGCCACTGTTAGGACTTTGTTGGCAGTTATTGCTATCAAAGGGTGGCATTTACATCAGTGTGATGTAAATACAACTTTTCTTCATGGGGATTTATTAGAAGAAGTATATATGAGATTACCAGAGGGATATTTACAAGGTTCTAATAAGGTACGCATGTTAGTTAAATCACTTTATGGTCTCAAACAAGCCAGCAGACAATGGAATATCAAGTTAACAGAGGCTTTACTCAAATATGGGTTCAGACAATCACAAGCTGATCACTCTTTATTTGTGAAATCTGCAAATGGTACTTTTACTACTTTGTTTGTCTATGTTGATGACATCATCATTGCAAGCAATATTATTGATGAACTTACTCAAATTAAAGCTCATCTACATGATTTGTTTAGCATCAAAGATTTAGGAGAACTCAAATTCTTTCTTGGTTTAGAAGTTGCTCGGTCAAAGCAAGGAATAAATGTTTGCCAGAAAAAGTATACACAAGATTTGCTCAAAGACATGGATTTTTTGGACTGCAAACCCACACCAACACCAATTCTACCTGAAACTAGATTAACTAAAGATTCAGGAAACTTAATTAAAGATGTTACACAATACAGGACACTTATTGGTAAGCTACAGTACTTAACAACAACAAGGCCTGATATAAGCTTTGTTGTTCAACAGCTAGCTCGGTTTTTAGATAAGCCTACTTCAGAGCATCTTCAAGCAGCACATCGAGTATTAAGGTATCTTCAAGGTACTATAGGGCAATGCATACTGTTTTCATCACAAGGAAATTTTCAGCTTCAAGCTTACTCAGATTCTGATTGGGGTACATGTCTTGACACCAGAAAGTCAGTAACTGGGTACTGTATTTTTCTTGGGAATTCCTTGGTTTCATGGAAAACAAAGAAGCAAAATACCGTTAGTAGAAGCAGTTCATAGGCAGAGTATAGGGCTTTGGCATCAACAGTATGCGAGATTCAATGGCTCAATTATGTTTTGACAGATTTAGGTGTTCAACTAGAATCATCAACACCTTTATTCTGCGACAATCTATCTGCTATATATATAGCACAGAATCCAGTGTTTCATGAAATAACGAAACACATAGATATTGACTGTCATGTGGTCAGAACTAAGCTCCAAGAAGGATTGATCAAGTTACTACCAGTGACTTCTAAATTACAGTTAGCTGACTGCTTTACCAAAGCACTATCATCTACAAACTTTCAAATAGCTTTCAGCAAACTTGGAATACAAAACCTGTACTCAAAATTATATATTCCAAGTTTGAGGGGGGATATTAGAGTTTATAGATATAGTTAGTTAAGTAGTTAAGTCAGTTTCATTAACCTAAGGTAATTAGTTAACCTATGGTTAAGATAGAGTTAGAAGTTAGTTCATCTGCTATATAAGCTCATGTATTCATTGTAATTAGATACGTTTTGAGTTTGTTTCATTCTCTTACTTACAATCTTAATACATTTCTCCATCTTTATAGCCTATTGATCCAACTTCTTCCTTACTGTTGGAATTTAGTTTCTTGTTATATTTAATTTGGATTCCCTCCAAATCTTGGCTTTCAAATTGATTAAGTTTCTTAACCTTATTGCTGTATTGCATTAAGTTCAATTGCTTTGATAGATTTAGACTTAAGTAACCATCCGGACCAAATTGGTTTAGTACAATTTCAGGTCTAACAATATTATATAGTTTTTGGCATCAATGTGATAATATCTTATGGTAATATATACCCAAATAAAAATCTCTTATGATATTGGTGACGGCATGGGCGGTATGGGGTGCTAGAAATGCTACTGTATTTGAAGAAAATATTTTTCCAGCTTTCGAAACAGCTTCATTTGCTTACTCTTATGTTAAGGAGAGTTTGTAAGGTGTCAAACTATAATTAATAACCCTGCTATCAATCCTATGCAGCAGTGGCAGCCTCCTTCGAATGATCTGGTTAAAATTAATTTTGATGGAGGAATGTATGCTTCAAGAAGAATTGGCAGCTATGGACTTATTGCTCGAAACTCAAATGGTCAACCACTTGGTGCGTGTGCTGGGAGGATGCGCTATGTTGGTGATGCTTTTATTGCAGAGAGTCTAGCAATGGTCAGAGCCTTACGATGGGCATATGAGATGGGTTTTAGGATGATTATCATTGAGGGTGATGCATTGAGCATTATTCAAAGGATTAATTCTCCAAATACTGATTTCTCACCCATTGGAGTCTATATTGCAGATGCTAAAGGACTTAGGATGCTCTTTTAACATTGCTGTTTTCAACATGTTTTTCGAAATTGCAACTTGGTTGCTCATGAGCTTGCTTAATATGGTTTATCATTAAGTGAAGAGGTTGTATGGGTAGAGGATGTGCCTCCTTGGTTGCATAATGCTCTACAAACTGATTGTATTATTTCTTTGTCTTAATGAAATTGAGCAATTTTTATCTAAAAAAAAATCTCTTATGATATTATATAGTTTTTGAGGCAATGCGGAGGTCGGAGGAGTCGGGACAAGCGGGAGGAAGTGGGTGGGGGAGGAAGGACACGGCGGTGGAGGAAATGGAAGAGGAGCAGTAGAGAGGGACATGGCGGGGATTATTGGGAAAGGAAGGGGTTATAAGAGGAAGAGGAGAGAAGCAAGAGGAGCAATGGGAAGAGAGGAAAGAATCGTAGAGGGACAAGGAAAGAGGAAGGATGGGTGGCGTTATGTCTTGACCTAACTCTATGTCATGTTTTCCTCCCATTTCCATATCTCTTCTTCCTTACGCATTTTTCCAATTTGGATCCCAATATTACTTATTAGTGGTTTGGTCCGTGGTCATTGAAATATTTCACTCCTTAATAAGTTTTCAAGGGGTAAATCTAAAAGTTATGGGGTTTTTTCACCGTTAGGATTACACTACAGTGACTCCACGATAATTACACCTTGTATACTTGTTATGATTTTATTTTTTTTTAAGAAAAGGCAAGCATAAACATTAAGTTAAATTAACTTAAAATGAGTCTTGGGGAAGAAATTCCATATAGTCAGGGAGTCATACATAAAATCGGGAAGCCTGTTAAACAAAATAAAATGTTCATTATTCAGATCCATTTCTCTTCCTAATTAGCGAGATCCGCTTCTCGATTGTCTTCCGGAAAGAATGCTTTAGCTTGAAGTTCAAATAATTTTGCTTCAGTAACCTAAAATCATCAATCAAGTTTCAAGATTTCTTGTGGACAAATAACATCAGCGTTATCTATAAAAAAAGGTAAAAAATGAAAGAATCACAGAATTGCTCTTGCCAGTTTGTTCAGACATGGAAAAACATAACTCGAAACATTTAGTTCATTAGTTCCTTTTTATACAAGCCTTAACCCTTAGACACAACAATTCTTTACCATATAGTCAAAGAGATAATTTTGTTCACTGATTTGCAGTGAGGATGCAAGCACATGTCATGCCATTATATACAACAACATGACATGTATAAAAGAAAAGTAATTGGCTTACTAATTAGGATAAGTGTATCTCTCATGTTTCTAATTTATTTAGTATGCTTTGTACCACTTCTTTCCTTTCTTGTGATCTTATGAATTCTCACTTCCCCTCTCTTGGAGCTATTGTTGATTCTGATGATCATGCTAGACTTATTAGTATTCCTTCATTTGAGGAAATCAAGAATGAACTTGTATGAAGCCTTTCAAAGCCTCGGGTCCGAATGGACTTCATGCAGGCTTGTTCCAAAAATGTTGGGATGTGATTAAGGATTCTTTCCGTGAAACCATTAAAGGGGTTTTCTTTACTAAGGTTATGTCTGAAGGATGGAAAAAGTTTCTAATCTCTCTTATTCTGAAGGTTCCCAATCCTGATTCCATTAAGTTTTTTAGGCCTATCAGTCTTGGAAACACCTCTTATAAAGTGGTCACTAAGGTTCTCTCTCTTAGACTTAAGGATCATATGAAAGATTTAATCAACCATGTTCAAGGTGCTTTTATCACTGGTAGAAGGGCCAGTAACAACATCATTTGAGTCTAGGAATGTCTACACTCTACTAAGGCCCTGTTTGGTAGACCGGTGAGATTGGCTCCGTAAGAGTGAAATTTGTGAGATAAGTTACTGTACAGGTCAGAATGGTTCCTGTATAGATGAGAATGGTGGAAAAATATGTGTTTGGTAAACCAACTGAACCTTGGATAGATTAACGATATACCCCTTTTATCTCCATAACATCACCTATTGCATTCTTCAAATCCTGCTCATGAGCACTAGGAACTCTTTGAAGCAAAATTTCAGCAGAGTTCCTAAGTAAAGGGATGGCTGAAGCTATAATGAAAACAAAAATGAATATTGAGCAGGCAGGATCAGCAACAAGCCATCCTTTATACTTAATTAAAAGGGTAGATACAACAACTCCAACACTTCACATGGTGTCAGCCAAAACATGCAAGAAAATTCCTTCCATATTATGATCAATGTGGTGATGTTGGTGCTTATGTGGTTTCTACCCCTGAACACACCTCTCTCATTATGTCCTGCATTTCTGACCACTCTCTCTCGGTCCTAATTAATGGTTCTTATTCACATGAATTTAAGGCTTCCAGATGGATTAGACAGGGGGACCCCATCTCCCCCTACCTATTTATCATATGTATGGAATATTTGTTTGTTTTTATTGAGACTAATTGTAAAGAAGGGAATTCGAAACCCTTGCCCTTAGGTAATAAAAGTCTTAAAGTCTCTCATATCCTTTTTGAGGATGATATTTTACTTTTTGCTAGTGCTAATCATAGAAAATGTAGTTCCGTTAACATGGTTTTTAAAGAGTTTTATGATTGATCTGGGCAGTTAGTCAACAGAGATAAAACTAAAGTTTGGTTCTCCCTATTGGTTACTTAGGATTGTGTTGTTTCTTTAGCTGAGGAGCTTGATTTCAAGAGAATTAGGGAGCTTGGTAAATACTTGGGGTACCCTTTGTTGGATAGGAACCCCAAGAAGCAGGTTTTCACTTATGTTCTTGATAATATTAAGTCAAAGTTTAGTGGCTGGAGAGTTAAAACACTCTCTCTTGCGGCTAGATGCACACTGATTTAATCAATTACCTATGCTATTGTGGATTATTCTATACAGGTAAGGAAACCATTATTCCTAGCTCCATTCAGAATGAGATTGACAGGGTGCATAAAAATTTTCTTTGGAGTGACACTAAAAAGAAAAAGAACCTTCACTTGGTAGGATGGAACAAACTCATTAAAAGCAAGAGCTTGAGGGGATTAACATTAGTAAAGCTAAATTAAGGAATGTTGCCCTCATGGCCAAGTTAATTTGAAGATTTAAAAAGAACCCTAATGACTTATGGACCATAGCTCTTAAATGTATTTATAACACTTCCTTTGTGGAAAAAAGGAAAGGCTCCAACTCTATTTGTTGGAATAATAATAAGGGCTGTTGGAAAATTATTAGATATGGTGTATTTACTAGCTTCTAGTTTGATAGTTGGGCCGCGAACTCTAACATGAGATCTTTTATTGAAGGCCCTTTAATATTGGTGAGGATGAACTCCTGGAGGATGACTGTTTTGCACCCTTTGATAATTGGAATCTGGATAAGATTTCTTTTGTTTTTCCGTCTGATATTCTTAAGCTTTTCTATCTTTCGACTTTTTATTTTTCAAATTCTCTTAATGATAGGTTTTTTGGCATTTGTCTACAAATGAGATTTTTCTCTTAAAACTGATTATGCTCTTGTTGACTCCTCTCAAACTTCCAAGTGTTGTTCCCCTTGGATTAAAATTTGGAAAGCCGCCTGTCATAATAGACTTAAAATTTTTCTGTGCCTTGTTGCTCATGACTGCTAGCATTGCTTGCAAATCCATGCTCTCATCACAAAATTGGTATTGATATCTGCTGTGACATTTGTCTAGACTCTGAGGAATCCAGTCTTTATATCCTAAGAAGCCGCCCTTTTACTACTGCCATTTGGGATTCATTTCCTTCTAAACCTCCTGACTTCCCTTCTCTTACCTCTCCCTTTGATTGGATTTGCTCCAACCTTTCCTCTTCCACCTCCTTCAAGGGCCTTCCTTGATCCTCTACCTTTTCCTGATGTTGTTGGCACACTTGAAAAGCTAGAAATTCTAGGCGTTTTGAAGGGAGTAACTCCCTTCCTTCAGACACTCTCTCCATGATTCTTTCTCAAGCTTTTGAAATTTTCTATCTTGTTGGCACCACTTTCCTTATTTGTCCTCGAACTGTTGTGGATTTATTGGTCTCCTCCACCTCCGGGGTGGATTAAACTTGACACTGATGGATCTTGTCAAGGTAATCTAGGTCAAGCTGGTTCTGGTGGCATCTTTCGAAATGAGTTTGGGGAGTGGATTCTTGGCTTTGCTAAAAAGATTTTGCTCATGCTTCTGCTCTTCAAGTTGAACTTTGGGAACTCTTAGATGGTTTCCAACTTGCTATTAATGGGCCTATCAGAACATTGAAGTTAATGTGAATGTTAAGATTTTGATTCAGCTCATTGACAATGCTGATATTAACACTCATCCCTTAGGTACTCTTATTGGTGATTGCAGGTCTGAAGGAAAGTATTTTCGATTGCAAACTGAAGCACTCCTTCCAGGAAACTACTAGGGCAATTGATGTTATTGGTGATTGCAGGTCTTAAGGAAAGTATTTCCGATTGCAAACTGAAGCACTCCTTCCGGGAAACTACTAGGGCAGCTGATGTTATTGCAAATCATTGCGGGGAATTGACATTGGATCTCATTGACAATGCTGGATTTTGTTGAACCTTTTATTATTTTGTAGGACAGTTACCCCCATTTTATGCTTACTCCTAATTGTATGTGAATTTCTTTCTCAAAACTTATTGCTTCTTAATTTAATGCTTTGATATGCCCTTTCATAAAAAATAAAAAAAGTTAATAATATTAGTGCCGATTCTAACGATGTAATTTCAATTTTATGAATGAAAATTACATTTAAAAAAAAATTATTAGTGCCGATTTGAAAATTAGATATACTAGGTACATACCCGCGCGTTCCGCTGCGCGTTTGAATTAGAATTAAAATGTATATATATTGTTCCATATAGAATGCAAATAGGTCTTCATATATCACATGTACATTACAAAATATATCATGTCATTGTAAAATTACAGGATCTCTATTTATAAAAGAGAAATACATGATCATTTTGTGTAGACATATATATTAGTACAAAACAAAGAAGGAAAAAAGGAACTTATGAATAAAACAAATGGGGCCTGCATCTTCTGTCTCATAACTGCAACTTTGCTAATTGAAGCTTCCATGTCATGAGCTACTAATTAAGTAACAGACAATATTTGAAGAATTATGAGCCAGTACACAAATATGAGTCAGTACACAAATACAGACCACATGTATTTCAAGAATTTGTCCAAAAACCATTAACAGAAAAAGGCTCATCAAGCATCAATAACCATGTAATTGAAACTCTAGTACCCACCAAAAAAAAGAAAAGATCACATACCTGCCCCAATGCCCATAAAGACGTCTATTCCATTAAGGAAGCTCATGGTTTTCCAGCTTCCCCATTTGATAAATATGTAGAAAATTCTGGTACATGTATTATATTAAAGAAAAATGCAAATAATCCTTCTTTAAATAAGACCGCAATTCAGAATACCTAAATACAAAATGCTATCGTAACCTACAATATTTCAAAGATCTTAAACTTTGATGTCCCAAGCTTTGTGTTCAAAGGTCATTTTTGAATGTTTAGAAAAATCTTGCCCGAGAAAATATCATGACTTTGATGGAAAATAAAGGGCATCTTATTTCTAATATCAAACAAATAATTAAGGTTCTATAACTGTCAAAAGCGCAATCATCCAGACACCTCAGAAAACATTGCACTACATTTGATGATCAATATTTGAAGTTTTCATCATCAAATTGTTGCCTAAACCTAATCATCTACAGTGTTAAGAGTAAATCCTGAAAATAAATTCTCCTTTATTATCAGTATATGACTATTTATGTCAATGGAAATACCATTTTACAGCATCAATGAATACCATACCAGGACAACTATAATCAATCCAATTATGTAATTAAACAAAGAACTCCCTCCAATTCTAAAGCCATCAAAGAATAATAATAGTTACCAAAGGACCAAATACCGTACCAACAAAAAATGCATAAACTAATTTAAAGAAAACCAGCTTAAGTCTGACAACCTGAAGCAACTCAATGGCGCAGCAGCTTTCTTCCTTTTACTCTTCCTTTTTTGTGTAGCAATCTCAGAACCCACATCACTACCTAAAATAAGAATCATAAAGTAACACATTAGACCCAAGATACATGCATAATCACGAAATCAATGGCCAAAGCTGAAACTAAAACATAATTTAAACATGATGGTGTATTTGGATAGAATAATATATACAACTAATTAGAATGATTGAAGTTAAGGAAAATTGGATACCTATTTGAATGGTGGTGCCTTATGCCCTTCACAATTTGAATCCCTGCAGAAAAGGAAAAATGATGAACACCCAAAATTGTGTCAGAATAAGACTAAACTGAAGGAAATCACCATAAATGAGAAATTTAAAAAATCGTCAAAAATGAGACCAAACGAATTCAGAGATATGCCAAAAAAAATGGGGCTTTTTCAGATATGCAAGAACAAAACAAAAACCCAAAAATCAGGAAAAAATTATATCAATTTCAAGTTAATGGAAGAAGGAAGTAAACCCAACACATTTACCTAAACAGTCAAAATTCTCTCAGTCTTTCATCATCTATCGATTTCAAGCAGCTTCTCTTGATCTCTTCTCGGCGGCATATCAAGAATGACCGTCTGCCAATCTGAAACCCATGGCCAAATCATTTTCCCTAACCACTCTCCTCTCATTGCTATGGCCTTGAATAAGTTAAAATTAAGAAAAAGAAAGACTGAAAATATTAATTATACAATGGCATTTTAGAAATATGTTTAACAAATAAGGGTATAATGGATGATTCAAAAGTTTTACAGCTGAACGTACTTTTTAATATAGTATAGATCGAATATATTAATAATTTTGATAATAATTTTGGAAGTAATCTTGAAGAGGTTGGTAGAGATTAAAATTGTGAGTTTGGTTGAGATTAAAATTGGTTAAGAGTTTGTCTAAAAATAAAAAAGATTATATAATATATTAATTAATGAATTAAAATATTAATTATACAATGACATTTTAGAAATATGTTTAACAAATAAGGGTATAATGGACGATTTAAAAATTTTACAGCTGAATATACTTTTTAATATTGTATAGATATAGATATAGATATAGATAATTACCGATATACACTACCGAGTACCGACTGTATATTGAATCTAAAAATATAATAAATAAATGAAATCCGAGATAAACCCGAAATTATGAACTCACAAGATCCGACCCGAACACGTCAATTTGCCACCTCTGTCTGAGATGACCAGTTTTTCTACCTAGACCTCGACCAGTTTTATGGTCTTCTTCACCTCACCATAACACAAGACTAAATTAATAGCCTTGTTTTCTTCCCCAGATCCCATCACACCCGGAAAGAGAAAAAACACACGCAAGGAATAATTAAGCTGAGTATTCAAAGGGAAAAATGCCCTTGTCCTCCTACCTTGGCAACACTCGCCGTGGCGGAGGATGGGCCCAGTCGTTACTCCCTTCTTCATCAGGCACCGTCAAATCGACCCCCAAAGGCGCCCATGCCACTCGAAAGTCACGCAAACGGGCGGCTCTGATCAATTTCCTCTTCACCAACTTCTTCACCATAGCTCTTTCCCTTTCCCTTCTTTTCTTCCTCCTCACTCTTCTCCTCTTCGGAATTCCCAAACCCATTTCTTCCCACTTCAGGCCCCGATCAACCACCCGGAAGCCCTCGATCCGGAAACCGGTTAATCGAAAGCTCCCCAACTCGAACCCGAACCATGACGGTGCCCTTGTGGACATAACCACTAAAGAGCTCTATGATAAAATAGAGTTCCAAGATAAAGATGGAGGGGCATGGACACAGGGGTGGAAAGTTACTTACAAAGGAGATGAATGGGATACTGAAAAATTGAAGGTTTTTGTAGTGCCGCATTCGCATAATGATCCAGGTTGGAAGTTCACTGTGGAAGAGTATTATGAGAGGCAAACCAAGCATATACTTAATACTATTGTTGACACTCTATCGAAGGTCAGTTTTTGTCGAAATGGGTTGAATGAAGTTGGAATTTGCAATGGGATTTAGTGTTTAATAAACTTTTGAATTTTGATTATATTCTGATTTTGTTAGTCTGCCAGTTTCTTCCTTTTTCTTTCTGTTGATATTTATTGTGGAATGAAGTTAAATTCTGATTGGATTTTGGTTTTTGAGCTTTTTAGTCTATTGTTGATAGATGGTGCTGAAGGTGAAGTTAATGAATTATTGGGAATTTCATACCTTTTCTTTCCTTTGCATGGAAATGGAACTTAAGTTGTCCTTATTACACCTTTTGGAGGTTAACTTTGATGGTCTTTTTAGTAATTACTGTAGTAGATTGGTGGTTTTCAGTTATGGTGAATATGTTAGATTGTACCGAAATGGTTGAATGAATTGTGAATTTTCCTGCTAAAGATAGAGTGAGAGAGAAAGAAAAGAAAAGAACCGAGAGTTTCGATTAGCATTTGGATTTTAATCTTGTTAGTTCAAAGCTGTTTTGGTTCTTGGACTAGTTATTTTGCTAAAAGGTGATTTTTTTCAAACTTAGTCTTGTATATAACAATTAAATTGAGAAGAAACAAGAAGTTATTAACTTCCTTTTCCTGATTAACAAATAATGTCAGTCTGTTAAATATTCTGAAGGTTGTTGATGTTGTGTTCGCAGGATAGTAGGCGGAAGTTCATATGGGAAGAGATGTCATATTTAGAAAGGTGGTGGAGAGATGCCTCAGAGGATAAAAAGGAGTCTTTCACAAATTTGGTGAAGAATGGGCAGCTAGAAATTGTAGGAGGTGGCTGGGTGATGAATGATGAGGTATGCCCACTAGTTCAACATTGTTTTCGTTTCCCATTATTCTTTTATTCTTTCTTTTGTTTCCACTCTGGTCATTGTAGCAATGCACTTAAAATGAAACTTCAATATTCAATATAGCTATTTTAAATTATGCAGTATTGAGTTTGGCTTAACATCTTCTTTTTCCCCTTCTTGATACAGGCAAATTCGCATTATTTTGCCATAATCGAGCAGGTAATACCTTGAACCCAGTTTCTAGGTGATTTTATTTGGCTTTATGACTGTCCTTTCAGAAGGTTTTGGATGTTCATGTCTTTGTGATTTGGATGGATGTGAACGATTGTTATCCATGATGTTGTGTTTATAACATCTGCTTGTCATATATTTTTGGATTATCACTTCAAAAGATGTTGACATGTTGGAAAACAAATCCTCAAAACCAGGATTTACTCGAACATTTGTGAATCTAATACATGACTTTGTTTTATGCTTCCTTGACTTCAATGTTTCTGTATCAACTAGATTTATGCCTGGGCTTTGCAGTGGAGAGAGTATAAGAAATGTAATGGAATGAAGCATATCAGAATGATAAGTTCATAATAGAGTGATCTATTAATAGGGAATAGTGATGGGGGATAATTTCATTGGTTGGTTTAGATGATCAACAAGGTTTATATCTGTCATAATTTTCTATTGTAAAAGATCCTTTAATGCCTCATTTTAATTTTAATTTCTGATATTTGTAAAAGCAGATAACTGAGGGGAATATGTGGTTGAATGAAACTATTGGGTTTGTTCCCAAAAATTCTTGGGCAATAGATCCATTTGGTTACTCACCTACCATGGCTTATCTTCTCCGCCGAATGGGCTTTGAGAATATGCTTATTCAAAGGACCCATTATGAGGTGAAGAAGGAACTTGCTTGGAATAAAAATTTGGAATTCATTTGGCGTCAGAGCTGGGATGCTGAGGAAACTACTGATATTTTCGTGCATATGATGCCATTTTATTCATATGATATTCCACATACTTGTGGACCGGAGCCTGCTATTTGTTGTCAGTTTGACTTTGCTAGGACTCATGGCTTTTTCTATGAACTCTGCCCGTGGGGCACAAGTCCTGTCGAGACTACTCAGGAAAATGTGCAAGAGAGGGCACTGAAGCTACTAGATCAATATAGGAAGAAGTCAACCCTATACCGGAGCAATACAGTTCTTGTACCTCTCGGAGATGATTTTCGCTATGTCAGCATTGATGAAGCAGAAGCTCAGTTTAGAAATTATCAAATGATATTTGATTATATCAATTCTAATCCCAGCTTAAATGCTGAAGCAAAATTTGGTACTTTGGATGACTATTTCCAGACACTTCGGGAGGAGGCTGAGAGAATAAACTATTCCCTTCCTAGAGAAATCGGCTCTGGTCAGGTTGGAGGTTTTCCTTCGTTATCAGGTGACTTCTTTACTTATGCTGATCGGCAGCAGGATTATTGGAGTGGTTATTATGTCTCAAGACCTTTCTTCAAAGCTGTTGATAGAGTACTGGAGCAAACGCTTCGTGCATCAGAAATGTTGATGGCATTCTTACTTGGTTATTGTCAGAGAGCACAGTGTGAAAAGTTGCCAACAGGGTATGCATATAAGTTGACAGCTGCAAGGAGAAATTTAGCTCTTTTCCAGCATCATGACGGGGTGACTGGAACTGCTAAGGATCATGTTGTTCTGGATTATGGAACTCGGATGCACACTTCTTTACAGGACCTGCAGATTTTCATGTCTAAAGCAATTGAAGTATTGCTTGGAATTCGCCAAGAGAAATCAGATCAGACCCCAGCCCAGTTTGATCCTGAACAGGTGAGATCAAAATATGATGCTCTGCCTTTGCATAGATCAATTAGTGCTCGGGAAGGAACTGCACAGTCGGTTGTTCTCTTTAATCCTCTCGAGCAAACCAGAGAGGAGGTTGTGATGGTAGTTGTTAACAGACCAGATGTTACTGTTTTGGACTCAAATTGGACTTGTGTTCAAAGCCAGATTTCCCCTGAATTGCAGCATGACAAAAAGAAATTTTTTACTGGCAGGCATCGCATCCACTGGAAAGCTTCTGTTCCTGCAATGGGTTTGCAGACATACTATATAGCTAATGGGTTTGTTGGATGTGAAAAAGCTAAACCAGTGAAACTCAAATTCTTCTCTGAGTTGAGTTCAATTCAGTGCCCTACACCATATGCTTGCTCAAACATAGAGGGGGATGTAGTTGAAATCAAGAATCAGCATCAAACTCTCACCTTTGATGTCAAGCATGGTTTGTTGCAAAATGTAATCCAAACAAATGGTCTCCAAAGTGTTGTGGCTGAAGAGATAGGCCTTTACTCAAGTGCAGGAGGTGCATACCTATTCTTACCTGATGGTGATGCCCAGCCTATAATTCAGTCCGGTGGGCATCTGGTTATCTCCGAGGGTCCTTTGATGCAGGAGGTATATTCTTACCCAAAGACCTCATGGGAGAAAACCCCAATCTCCCATAGTACTCGCATTTACAATGGAGGCAATACGATTCCGGAGTTTCTGATTGAGAAGGAATATCATGTTGATCTGCTTGGGAAGGATTTTAATGACAGAGAATTGATTGTTAGATACAAGACAGATACTGATAATAAAAGAATTTTCTACTCTGACTTGAATGGCTTTCAGATGAGCCGGAGAGAAACATATGATAAGATTCCATTGCAGGGAAATTACTACCCCATGCCCTCTCTTGCATTCATGCAAGGGTCAAATGGCCAGCGCTTTTCTGTTCATTCACGACAGTCATTGGGTGCAGCAAGCCTTAAAGAGGGGTGGCTAGAGATTATGCTTGACCGTCGTTTAGTTAGAGATGATGGGCGTGGTCTTGGGCAAGGAGTAATGGACAATCGCGTCATGAATGTCGTTTTCCATCTCCTGATAGAATCCAACATTTCGTCAACTTCAAATCCCGTCTCCAACCCTCTTCCTCTGAGCCCATCACTTCTTTCTCATTGTATCGGTGCTCACTTGAATTACCCATTACATGCATTCATTGCCAAGAAGCCACAGGAAATTTCTGTGCAGACACACACGAGATCCTTCGCTCCTCTAGCCACTTCCTTACCATGTGATCTGCATATTGTTAATTTCAAAGTCCCTCGACCTTCAAAATATTCTCTGCAGCAGCTTGGAGAACCAAGGTTTGTTCTAATGTTGCATAGGCGGAATTGGGATTCTTCTTACTGCCGGAAGGCCAGATCACAGTGTACAAGTGTGGCTGATGAGCCTGTAAATCTTTTCAACATGTTCAAGGGTCTTGCAGTATTGAATGCAAAAGCTACTTCTTTAAATATTCTGCATGAGGACACAGAGATGCTTGGGTACAATGAGCATTTTGGTGATGTTGCTCAAGATGGTCATGTAACTATCCCTCCCATGGAAATACAAGCATACAAGTTGGAGTTGAGGCCACACCAGTGAATAAACAGGTTCGATTTTTGCTACTACTTTTCCTACTAATGATGATTGAATGGAGTTCTAATAGAAGAGTGGAGGGCATCATGTATTCCACTTATGATTAGTGGTGATTGACCGTGTTGCGAAATGTCTGACCAAGACCAGGGACTCCAGACTAGAAGAAAGGAAAGACTTCTTAGTTGAAGTGTGGCTGAGTGAGATACGAGTAATTTTGAATGGTAAGAGGTTACCAGCATCCAATTACCAGACAGATATCAGGATACTTTTTTCTTCATCACTTCTTTTATTTACTTTTTTTTTTCCCTTTTTGTACAATTAGGTAGTATTTTTAGTTGAAGAAATTCATTTTTATCGGCTATTCTAGGGAACTGATATTTGTGTAAACCCCTTCCTAGATGATCAACTTCAAATTTTGCATATGTAACTTTGCTTTGTGAAGATTGATGTGGCATAACTCTATCCCTTGCTCTATATAATGCTGGTGTGTTCACCATTTCAAAGTAAAATAAGAGCGGAGCCGGATCCTTTTAACTTGATTTTCGAGTATTTAATTTAGCATATACATTTAGAAAATCATATACTAAAGGAAAATTAAAGTGCATACAAGAAAATTTTCTGAGAAAATAGGCAGATGAGATACTAATGGAAAACATCAGTTCATTATCAGTATGTACAAATTTGCAGCCTGTCACTTAAAATTTATAATGCTTCCTTATGCATCAATAGATTCCCATAAGGGCAGTAAGAAAGCTTTCATTAAATTCAAGTGAATCACTTCCCCAAACAACCAAGACCAAGAGACCCAACACAAACACTTCTCCATTTGCTGTATTATGTATGTGTTGTGTTTGTGTCCACTGATATATCAAAGCAAGGCAGAATAATAAATACAGTAAGTCTATAAAATTGAAGAATGCAGGAATATTCACTAAGCTCTATTGTTACTCCTACAAATTTCCAGCATAAATTATCTAAAGTTAAATATATTTAGATCAGAAACAAAGAAATGGGGATCAACACCCATGCTTCAAATGAACATGAAATATAAGCCAAAAAAGGAATCTCCTTGATTCAAAACCCACTTCCTCAATCAGCAACCAATGAGAAATATCGTTTGAAACACAACAAAAGAGACTAGGTTTTGTTGTTACTGTTGCTTGCTCTTGCAAACTTTACCTACATGACCCTTTTTATTGCAAATGGAACATATAGCATCTGGTCTAAACCAGCATTCCTTTTCAGGATGATTTGGCCTTTTGCAGTGCTTGCATAAGTATTTCTGTTTCTTCTTGGCTTTTCCACTGCTTTCAACCTTTTCCTTACCTTTTTCAATAGAAGCTTGCTGCCTTGAAGCTTGTCTCTGCTCAAATGCTTGAAGGGCATTCACAACCTCAAACAAGGAAACTGTTGACAAATCCCATGATTCTTCAAGAGAGGACAGCTTTGCTTCATATTTCTCTGGCAAACTATCTGTCAACTTTAGCACAATTCTTGACTGAGAAATATCATCACCACCAAGCAATCTCATCTTGTATATTATGCACATAATTCTATCTGCATATTGCCTGACAGATTCACCTTCTTTCATCCTCAAATTCTCAAATTCTCTTCTGAGATTTCTCAACTGCAATGCCCTTACCTTCTTTGACCCTTCAAAGTTTGCCTTTAACATATCCCAAGCATCCTTTGGGGTACTGCATGTCATGATCCCGTTGAAGATCACCTCAGAAACACTGTTCTGAATAATTGACAGAGCTTGAAAAGTCTTTGCAGACTCTTCTGCATGGTATTCTAGCTGCATAATTGTCGGGTTCTCCGGAAGAACATGAGGCTCTTTGCCACCCTCTACAACTTCCCATAGGCCATGAGCTTGCAGAAAGGTTTTCATTTTAACTGACCATATCTGGTAATTTTCCCCAGAGAAAATTTGAGGGAGAGGAATAATACCAGTTGTTAGCATTTACAGAGGCATAGTAAAGAAAATGAAGAGGAGAATGAGGAATTGCACAAGAGAGTTCTAGTAAATTAAGAAACTCTAACAAATGGAGAAGATGAACTCTGGAAAATGGAAGAGAAAGAGGCAGAGACAACAACAGTCTCAATGCCTTCAACTAGTCATTTAGTCTTCATCAAAGACAGGTGTCATACATGCAAAGCTTCAACACATGCAAAACAGCAAAAGTGAAAAAGCTTACACCTATGAAAGTCTTAGAAGTTAATCATAATCATAACAACATTGGAACTTAAAATTGCATGAAAAACATCTAATCTAACACCAGTGATAGATTGATAGTTGAAGCTGAAGGTGAGGCCATGGTTAACAGGAAAACTATAGATTGAGAAACAATCTCTGTTTTGTTGGGGTTTTAGACGCAGGCTCTCAAAGATCTAATAGATCTTGATACCAATTGTTGTAGATAACAGTGATAAAAGAAGATTAAACATAATAAAGAAGAAATTAAGAAAGGGAAATTGAAGAGAATCTGGTCAACAGTTTGCTAGTCTTGCATGTTTTCATTTATAACACTACAAGTACAACTGAAAAACTAAAGCTTACACTTGTTTACTGCACCAAAACAAATTCACTAAAGCAAAGACATGTGTTAACACCTGTCAGCATGCATATTAAGCTAAAACTATTCATAACAGCACATAAAACACTTGCAAAGAAAATAAACAAAGTCAAACAGCAGTAAATGATTTAACTTTTTACAAAGTAGATAAAGTTGAAGATTTTTTTTTTTGGCCAAAAGTTGTAGATTTAATCAATCATTAAGAATAACCTCAAAATTAGACCAAATAAGAATTAAAAAAAAGGATTTATTAAATCCCTCAAAAAAAAGGCTTAGAATAAACAAAAAGGAAATCTTAAAAAAAAAAGTTAAGGGAATAACGAAAACAAACCTGTAGATTTGCACTTTATATATAAAGCCTGAAAAAGAAGGGAAAAAAAACCATTGAACAAAAATGAGTACTACATAGTGAATTGTCAATGATAATAGGAAGAAAATAACGCAAACATGAAGACAGGGCAAAATTACGACATCATAAGATTCATTTATGAAACTCTACATTATCAAAAATACATGTGTTATGTGTATATTCAAAAGATCAGAGAGCACACCCCAGCTGAAAAAAAAAAAGGCAGGAAGAATCTAGTTAAAGAAAACAATAAAAACAAACTAAATGGTAAGATCATAAGTCGAAGAGATGTGAGTTTGCATATATTAACTGACGGCAATGGAAGGGAAACAACTCAAACAAGTTAGAATGAAACTCTGAAATTGTTTTGTTTTCCTTTCTTTCTTCCTACCTCCCCCTCTCCCGCTCTCCCTCTTTCCCTCTCTTTCCCTCTCTTTCCCCCATTTCACCATTTTTCTATTGTCTTCTTTGACAAAACCACATCATATTTTGTCTAAGATATTGAGAAAAATGGTAATATGGCCATGGTGTGCCAAATTGAAAAACTTTATGGAGCCCAATGCCCCTCAATGAATTGTGGGGATAAACATAAAGAAGGGTTATAGTAGATTATTATTATAAATTTAAGTAAGAAACATGCATTGAACCTGAATCTGTTCAAACAACAATTTAAGGGTCTTGAATAAAGTTAGGCCTAAGTACAATACGTCTAGAATTAATGCATCAATTATAAATTTTACGAAGTAATTGGTACATTTTCCTCAATTTCTTGATTTATGCTTTTTTGAAAGATAAATCATTAAAGAAAATCAGACATTAACATAGATAAGTCCACGTCTCCTCGAGAAGATGTCATAGATATCACAACAACAACTAAAGTTGGAAAAGACTTTGGCCTCGTAAACATGTAGATTTAAACATTTCTTTTGCTTCTGCTCAAACTATAATTCCTTAAACATGCCAAAATTATAACATAAGCATAAGCAATTTGGTTACCATACAAAATAAATGTAGCGGTGTTTGTTTCATTACATATAACCAATTAATTCTCCATGTTTGGATTTCATTACATAAGCATAAACACTCTCCATGTTTGAATTATCACTAACTATCCTTCAGTAATTGGCATTGAAGACACAGCTGCTGATAGCATGTTTAACAAACATACACACTCACCTTTTTCTTTTCTGTAGCTTCACCAAGATCCGCCAATGCTGGATTCAACTCCCAGGAATATTTGCATGCACCAAGGCAGCATTGGAGAAATCCATGCTCCTCAGCAACAACATGTCAATTGGAGATGTCCATTGCCTTCAATCATAATCAGATGCAGTCCTCAAGATGAATGAGCTAGTCTCGTCTCAACTATAAAACCTAAGAGAAGTCACTAGTGCTCAACACATTCCACTTGCAGTGTCAAATCATTGATTCCAGCATCATGTAATATGTCTGACACCTGTGCTTTGGTAGCAGCCTTGTCCATTTCTGCTGATACATGAAGATGGATTGTTCCTACAACATCCGTATTTGTGAAGTTCCATGCATGCAAGTTCTGAATACGACATACCCCTTTCACCTCCATAACATCACCTATTGCCTTCTTCAAATCCTGCTCATGAGCCCTAGGAACTCTTTGAAGCAAAATTTCAGCAGAGTTCCTAAGTAAAGGGATGACTGACGCTATAATCAAAACAGAAATGAATATTGAGCAGGCAGGATCAGCAACAAGCCATCCTTTGTACTTAATTAAGAGGGTAGATACAACAACTCCAACACTTCCCATGGTGTCAGCCAAAACATGCAAGAAAATTCCTTCCATATTGTGATCAATGTGCTGATGTTGGTGCTTATGTGGTTCCTTCCCACCAGATAGAAGCTGGCTCGGTTTGGATCCACTACATGCCAAGGATCTATGACCTTCAGAATCTGAGCAGTGAGTATGGGAGTGCAGGCCTGCTCTGTGATCATGTTGGTATTGGTGGTCAAGATCATGATGATGGGCACAATTATGGTGATCATGGTGGTCATGATTGTGGGCATTATCATGTTGATGTCCATGATCTTCATGACTATGAGCATGATCATGTTGATGTCCATGATTATGGTGATCATGATGATGGGCAGAACGTGAGGCATGACTGTGAACATGATCGTGGTGGTCATCACAGTCTGCTTTTATTTTCTGATCTTCAGTATGTTGATTGTTGCTGCGATGTTGCTTACCATGGTGATGTTCATCACCAGCACACAATTTATGGCATCCGTCGGAAACAGTTATTAATTCATGGTGTTGAACATGACTTTCATGATCATGCGAATGCTGGTGATGGTGGTCATGAGAGTGGGCATGAGAATGAGAATGTCCATGTGAATGTGAATGTGCATGTGAACATGAACCACCATGTGCATGATGATGCTCCTCATGAAAGAATATTAAGCCCACCATATTGACAACGAGCCCTCCAATTGAGACGGTTAATAGACTGTTAGTTGATATTTCTTGAGGATCCAAGATCCTCTCAAAGGATTCCAAAACAATTAGCGCCCCAACTAGAACCAGGAAAACTGCATTAGCATACCCTGATAGAATCTCAAATCTGCCTCTACCGTAATTGAACTGATTATTAGCAGGCAACCTTGATATATATGAAGCATAAAGTCCAATGGCTAATGCAGCACAGTCAAACAACATGTGACATGCATCCGATATCAACCCAAGACTATTACTCATGAAGCCAGCAACAAATTCCACAACCATATATCCAGTATTAATCAACAGGAACAATGCGATCTTACGAGACTTTCTCTCACTCAAAATATGCCGAATTGGTTTCATTACTGACAGACTAAAAGACTCAGAAGGTTCTACGCCTAGATCAAAATTACTCGAATGAACAGGATCCAGTTCTCGAACAGCAAAGTACAACAATAAACCACACAACAACAATCCCAGAAGTGATAACTCATCGAAATAAAACAGCTCCAAAACAATAGTGCAAACAAAAGTAACCACAAACTCCCTTTGAAAATCTTTAGAATTCATCAACTTATCACCATCATCACTATAATTCTCACTCAAAAGCACTCCAAAAACAACAGTATTCACTAAAGGCCAACCTAAATTCTCAATAGAAACACTTCCTCCTCCTTCACTTTCATAAACAAAGAAACTAACAACAGCAGGAACAAAAAGCATCACTGTAGCGAAAAACAATGAAATCAACCGAACCCTTCTTCGACCAAGCTGCCTAATACTCCTCGAGTTCAATGAAACCTTCTCATAACAACCCAAAAACCCTGATAGAAACGGTAATAACATAGGCCAAATTCGGACGCAATCTTCTCTAGGATACATGGAAAAGCCAGACTTATTCAAAGGGAAACAATCTGCTCTATCCCAACTCAAAGACAATAAAATTAACCCAATAAATAAGAAGCAAAACCCAATAAACCGAGATAAAAAGAACCTCTTTTTTGGAGTTTTGACCTCGGAACATATCCTGGCAGCAAGATTACCGGAGAGTTCAGCTAAGATCAGAGCAGCTGTGCCACAGTATCTAAGAGCTTGAAACCTGATGAGGAAAATGATTGACAAAAGAGAGGACTTGGAGAGCAAAAGTCTGAGCTGGGAATTGGAGAGAGTGGAAAGGGAAAAAATGGGGTGGTTTCTGGGGTGTTTTTTGGAGAAGAGGGAAAAGGAGAGAGAGAGGAGGAAAGAGAGGAAGGAAATGAGGAAAGAGAAAGGGAAGAGTGAGAAAGAAGGAGGGGAAGAGCGGAGGAAAGGGAGGAGAGAGTAGAGAGAGCGGAGGGAAAGGAGGAGGAGGAGGAAAAAAAAGGACGATTTCCTTTGGCTTTGGGGATGGGAGGAAGAGGATGGTTTGAAAGATTGGAGGGAAAGCCGGTGTTTGGAGGGAGTTGGTGTTGGGGTTGTGATTGAAGGATACGGGGAGTATGGAGGGTATGATCTCGGGGTGGTTGCTGCTGTGGTGGTGAAGGTGGTGGTGCGTGGAGGTAAAGAGAGGCGGTTGGGACGGTGGTGATGGTGGTGGTGATCAGCCATTTGTTCCGGTGAATTTGGGAGGGGATCTGCAGCTATTATTTTGTTTGGTATTGAGAAAAGAATACGTTATGACTTTGGTTTGGCCGTTGAGGTCAGGCGGGGAGACTTGTATAACTTTTCTTTTCTAAAGGGGCAGCGTGGGGCTCACATGGTTGAATTGAGTCAGTCTAAGTTTATTAATCTGGGTTTGGAAGGAGTCTTATTATTCTTTCCTTTTCCTATTTCTTTTCTACCCACCCACTGCCTTCGCCAGCCACGGCAGCCAGCGCCAACCCTGAGAAGCCGCAACGATAGGTAACCTGGAGGCTGCAATCAATAATTGGTTGATTCATGTAATTCGAGACTTGTATCTCTTCTAAATTTGGTTGATTCAAGTAACTCGAGACTTATTATATCTCTTCTAAATAAGGTCACAGGTTTAAGTCTTATCTTATGACGGAAAAAAAATCATCGCGAGCTTTATTCAGTTCAGGCAACTATTTTAGTTTGATTTTATAATCGTGTCTATGGGTTTTGGGGCAATTGTGTCTATGGTTGACAACTTGAACACCCAAAAACACCGGCAATAAGCTTGTAACCAACAGCCAATGTGTTGCTCATCGCTATCAATAATCATTCAGACCAAGTACAATCAACGTAATACACCACTATAAATGCCCAGCTCTCTTCGAAAAGGCAAGATACCAGTCAAATTCAAAGCATGCAATGTGTCATCTAATATCATTAAAATCCCATTAAACAGGGCAAAATTCAACTTCACATAGGTAGTTTTATCAAGACCTATTATAAGGAAAAACAGGAAATCTGTTTTGGTCTCTTTGAGATTTGATCACCATTTTCATTACTCCAATCCAACAGAGCGGTTAAATCAAGATCTGAAACCTGAGCAGCAGACATGAGCATTAGAAAAGGGCAGATAGGGATAAGTTATTAATTGAAATATGAGTCGCACACACCAGTTGAAAGGGAGAAATTCTTAAATACTCACGAAATCTCACTGCTATTGCTTAACACTTAAAGAACTTTCAATGCGTTGAACAAGTTGATCAGCAGTCAAGGCACCCTCCTGATGATCAGAACTCAAAAGTGTCAAAAAGTTCGAAATTGAAAAATGTAACCAAATAAGTTTCCAATTCCATCTATTTTACACCATAAATGTTACAACCCGTTTAAGATAGCTTTAAAGCCTAAATTAATCACTGGAGCACCGTAATGTTTAGGTCTAAATTCAGCATTTAGCCATTGAGAAACAACAAAAAATGATTTGAAGTGGAAACTAAATTCAGCAATTGCGAGGTAATACATATAATTAATGCAATCTATTAAACAAACTGCATAAAAAACAACTAACCAAATCATAAAACAGACCTCCTATGTAAAGCAATTCTGCTTTGTAGCTTTAGATGAAGATAAAGAGCAAGTTAACTGGTATAGATAAATTCATTTCTTTTCGTTTTTTGCCAAGGGAGGGGTCAGGTTTGGATTGGAAAGAACATATTCCGATGTGTTTCTAAATTTTTCTTAGGCTGGCAGCTTTCCAACTCAGACCAATTCCCTTGAGTTTTCTTTAACTGTATCTATGCAAAATTGGGATTGATTTTGATTGAACTGTTTTCTGATAACAAATATCAGCCTGAATGGCAGCACTCCTGATGTAATACTCTCACAATTTAACCAGCATAACCACTAATGGAGAATCAAATATTCAAGATAAACACAAGCAGACTAAAATGACTTACAAATCGATCAAAGGGCTTCCCATCCTTGAATAGGATGAAAGTCGGCAATGCTTGTATGTTGTATTTATCAGCAATTTTCGGGTACTTCTCAGTGTCGATTTTCACGACCTGAATCTTATCATTCAAAGTTGCACTAACTTGTTCGAGGATTGGAACCATGAATTGACAAGGTCCACACCTATAAAAACAACAACCATTCATTCTAAAATTTAAGCCACAATTCAATCAACTAAAGCAAATTCTAAATACTAAACTTTACCAATTAGGTTTAGCATTACCAGGTTGCATAGAAGTCAACCAATACAGGCTTATCCGAATTCGCCAACAAGTCATCAAAGGAGTTAAATGTTTGCTTCTTTGCTTCAACCTACATCAATCATTTCAGCAAACTTGTCAAAATCATTATACTATCTTCAACTATTCTACAACCTTACATACACACATTTAATACAGCTACAAACTCAAAGAACAACACCTTCACCAAATTGGCTTAACCTAAAGTTCAATAAGGTAAACTAATTAAATTTCAGTTCAATTCCATTAATGAAATTTAAAGGACTAGTATCAAAATGAAAAGCAGTAACAATAATTTGAAAGGAGAAAAAAGTTGAAAGGTCATTACCACAAGAGAACGATAGCGAGATGAAACTGGTGAAGAACTAACGCTACGCCAACGAATAGGAAGAAATTGAAGAGAAGATGAGAAGGATAGTTTCGATGAATAATAAGAAGCGGATAATCTAGTTGAGGAGCTTTGTCGATTCAGGGAAGGAAGAGTTGTTGAAGCCGACACAGAAATCGCCATTTTCCCCCGGAAATGAATTTGAAGACACCAGATTTCTGCTGGCGATGTGAGCAAGCAGAAGCTTTAGCTAATTAGCTTAGCTGTTATTTGGATAGAAATTGAATTGATCCAAATGGAAAAGAGAAATGAGGAAAATATCTGTTTGGCTGATAGTTAGATACAAGTTTCTGAAAATTGAGGAACAGCGATTTCATAGTTTGGTGTGATGAGCTGTTCTTGTTATAACTTATAAATGGAACCGAGATCAGGGCCGTTGGATGGATAGAATCGGCTATCATCTTAGTTTACTTTGACTTTTTTATCGTTAGTTGGCCAATGGGATTCTGAGGGAAAGTGTAGGTGTAGCACCGGCGTACTCTAAATAAGAGTTGGATTTGATGACGTGGTGTTTATTTGGGTGGAGCCCACAAAAATTCCTGCTTCGTTGGAGTGAGTCAAATCTAGTATTTTCCATTTTATTTCTTTTTTTCTTTTTTTCTTCTTGTTTGGTTTTATTTGAAGACTCTTGAATTTTGATACTATCAAATACCAAAAGTTGCAACCCTCCAAAAAAAAAAAAAAAAAATCTAAAGTTGAAATCTTAATGCTATGTTTGGCAGTAGGAAGGGAATTGCATGAAAGAAAATATGCAAAAGAAATTGTTCTACTTTTTTTTTTTTTGTTGATAATGTTCTTACGACTAAAGGTAAATTTGTAAAGAATAGTCCTAATAATTAATTTGAACTGAAAGTTGAGGAAATGCACGTTCCTTTCAATTTAAGAGTGAAATATTTCAATGAGATTTATGAATATAGCCATTTCTAATTTTCTATTCTATATATTTCTATCAGACAAATATTTCCCTCACTGTCTCTCCAATTTCCACACAATTTCTTACCTTACAAGTTACAAGTTTTTTCTTGACAAACAAAGTGTAAATTAATAAACGGAAAGTGAAAGGACAGCAGCACAAGAAAATGTTATAAATCCGACCTGTATTTAGACATTAGCTTCACTCAACAGGAACCAGAAAGTGGAGCAAAACTCTCCAGCAGCCATAACCAATTTCCCAAAATTAATGTGTATAAGTTACTATAAGCAACTTTCTCATTCTTCTGTGTGTACACTATCATAGGGAAATCCTTACTTTCGGTCATAACACAACATGCCAAACTACAACTCCACATGTCCAAGATGGAGATAAAGAAAAATCTAAATCATGTAGAATCACTATTATCTCTAACCTCAAAAACCTTGCTTCAACACTCAGCCTGGGAAATTATTAGCCGTCACTTGTATGCGTGAAGGCTAAAATAACAATGGTCAGTGAGAAGAAAACAGTCCCGCAAGCAAACAACCACATGATCCGGCTTGGTCCTTTGTTCTGGCTCTCTTGACTCCCCAACTCAACATCTTTGAGAAGCTCCCTTACTTCATCCATGTCAGAATCCTTGGCAGCTTGGAGTAGTCTACCTTGAATTTTATCAAGCTTAGTGAGTCTGCTATTTCTAGTTCCATCCTTGGCTGACCAGAGAAAACCTGTCATCTTCCACAAGAGAATGCCTACATAGATGGCAACAACACAATCTACAGTATAATGGTGGCGCTCTCGTATTTCACGCTGAGCACTGTGCATAACAAGCACCCATATCAGAGCTGAGCTAAAACCCCCATAAGCCTCCTGCAGTTTAAGAAGGGGAAAGGCCAACATAAGTTAGTTTGTGATTTGGCAACAGCCACTAGAAAGAGAGACAGGACAATTTCTGAATGCGTAAAAACACAATACCGTCCATGCCATAGCGGTCAGTACAGCAACTAGCATGTGGCCACTATACAGAAGGTCATTGCATCCACCCCCTGCCTTTTTAAGCAGACTGTACCAGGACGCTCCTTCTGATGAGGTGGGTCGCAGAAAATCAATTAGGAAGCTCATTGAACCCCAATCAGGACGGTAGTCACCAGGGTATTTGCCAATCTCAGCTGGAAAAGATGAGGAGAATTATAAGACTAACTTCAAGAGACAGGGAAATAACAAATAGACAAATCAATAACAATAAAGGACTTGCAATTATTTAGAAATAAATATTTACCATATGCTATATCCTTCCTTATTACTTGACGAATGGCATTTGCATCTGAAGCATAAGGAACATAATATTTCTGAGCCCAAGGATGAGGATGTCCAGGGACCATAAACCGTGCTGAAGCACACCATGGCCGGGCTGATGGCAGAATTGTAGAGACAAAAGTTATAGCACGAAGAAGACGGCCAATTCCCATGGTAAAAATATATCGTGCACCTAACCCAAGGCCAGGAGCTTTTACAGAGTCAAACAGTACAGAGAAGCCCAACATTATAAATAACATCAAATAATGGTGCAAGCCAATAATGTGAGCTCTCAGTATCTCCACAACCACTTCAGGAAGTTTCTCATTTAGTGCCAGTAGCAACCATTGACCAGTATCAGGAAGAGGAGGCGTATCACTGTTAAATATTACTATCATCAACGGTTCCAGTAAAAGCTAAATATAATTACAGACGAATTATTGTAAAAATTAAACAGTTTTTTTTTTTGTCAGACTTCCCAATAGAGAATGCAATAATATGGATAAAAAACATTATAAGCCATATGGAGAGACTGTCAAATCTATTTATATGCCCTTGACATATATGAGATTTTTAGCAGATGTTCCTCTTTCGAGAAACGTTAATGAATTAACTTCATCTGAATGAACAGACCATGTAACTACAACATGATTTGTTCACATGTTTTCCAAAAATTCTTAAGAGCCTATCCTTGTAACATTGCCTACTTTCAAGTACATTGTAAATAAGCTGCATAACTTGCCATGTGCTTCCACAGATGTAAGTGAAATAGCTTCGGCCAATATTGTTCTATCAATTCAAATAACTCATATACCAGAGCTCCGGTTTTAAACCAGAGCATGTTACAGTTAACCACATACAAATAAGATAATTTTCCAGTGAATAGTCTCATTTTATGATATATGACAAAATAGAATACTGGAGGCACGTGTAAGAAATTACAACAACATCTATATCTTATGCAATTGTGATGTCTTCATTTGAATAAGTACACATACAAGTGAAACATCACTTGAGAAAGCTCAGTCATAAATTCCCTACTTCTCTTTGGATCAGCTAGTTGTCCTAGATCAGAGACTGTCTTAATTCTCAAATTACAATCTAACATTATGTCTGTCACATCAGTAACCCAAAGAAGAGATTCATTCAGCAACCCAAAGTGACTCAGAATACTACCTATAACAGAGACAGAGACAGAGACAGCAACGATTTTTTTCCTCTTTTCCATTTTAAGTTCTCCGAAGTGGGAGACGTTGGGCAGTGAAAAAAGGGTTACAAAGAGAGTTTTAGGAATAAAAATGGAATTAGACACAAGTTTCCAATTCCTAAGTCCATATTTCATACCTTGCTGCAGAATTCACGCATGAAACCTAGTCAAAAAATAATCATAAATGTCATGCAACTAAATCCCTTCTTCAATTGGAAGTTGCCAATGCCTTGCAAACCACAGATTATCAGGATACTACAAACAAGTCAAATTAACAAGCTAAAAGAGGCAAGAACCATAGTTTACAAGAACTGAAAGACCTAGAGCAAAGGATATCCCTTTGACCACGCAACATTTATGATTAGTAATGCCAATCATATTCCTTTCCATAATTAAACACTTTAAACTCTTATCAGAAGTAGCAAATCTGGCAATTTTTTTTATTCAAACGACTTTCCTAATGTGCATCAAAACTATCCCAAATCAATGAATCATAAGCATAATGCATACAACTAACAATGAGGCCAAAAAGGCAACAAAAAATAAACTTGACCCACAAAATAGAAAGGGGAAATCACATCGAAGTTAAGCTAATTCAAAATCTAAGGTCAGTGAAGTACCTATGCCAATCGAGGCCAAGAACAGCGGTGACGAAACGAACAGAGAGAGCTTCAAAGAGAAGAGCAGAGAGCAAGAATACGATTGATGCAAGGAAAGGAAGAGCAGCTCGAAATTCGGCGTTCCAATGACGGTAAAATGGGACGCGAGAGATGGCGATGAGGGCGAGTAAAGACCAGAGAAAGGGTTGAAGACGCTCATGCCACGTTGGGGAGACGTTGCGCAGGTAGTCTACGGCCACGTAGGTCAGCGCCGCCACCCCAAGTCCTCCGCCCCTCGCCGACGGCCACCGCATGGTGGTGGCGGTGGTTTAGAAAGAAGACAGAGTTTTGTGTTTCGGACAGGGCTTCAGTTTTGATTTGGTTTGATTCGTTGCAAGGAGTCTAAAAGAATGTTGGATCGGATTCAAGTCTTATGTAGTCGTCAAACTCATACACTAAAGCTAAGTTAATCTTTTGACGTGAATGCGGATTTTCTTAATAAATGTTCGCTTTTTTTTTTTCTTTCCAAGGCAATATTTTTTTGAAAGGAAATTTATTGTGTGGGTATTAATTTCTTTTTTTGCATGATAGTTTAGGTTTTTTTATTATTATTATTATATTATTTAGAAAAAAATGACATAAACTAGAACGGTCCAAGGTATACAAATCAACAAATTTAATTCCAAAACCCCTTACTTGTTGAGACAATTAATTTTAACGAGAGGGGTAGCTCGCGTTGGCGCGTCGAGCGTTTTGAAATTTGAATTGTTAAAAAGTTGCTTAAAAATTATAAGACGTCCTTCATGGATTTTCTCTCTGAGTTCCATCCTTCCCAAAATCTGTTGGTGAAGGTCATTTCCGGATTTAGTTCGGTTTTTAATTTTCGAATTGTTCACCAGAATCGAAAGACTTTGGTACTCCAACCCTTCCAGAATTCCTATCGGGATCAAACTCTTCGAGATCGTTGGGATAATAGGATGTTATCTCTTCTAAATCTCACATACTCAACAACTTTTTTGAAATTCCGATGCGATATTGTTTTTTCAAACGTTGAAGTCTTGAGGATTTTGCGCTGCTATTTTTTATATTGGCTCTAGTCCCTTTGGTTTATGATACACTCCTGTTTTTTCCGGCTATTTTTTTATCAACATCTCTGCTTCTCCTTACCTATCCTATCTTCTTTCTTCTTGTTTCCATATTGTCCAATGGCGGCTGCTGATTTGTCAAATCTGTGTTCTAACTTGTCTCTCCAAGAGGACGGGCAGGTGAAGGAAGGACAAGCGAGGGTGGTGATGATTGATAGGGATTTGATTGAAGAGGGGGACAACGGTGCAGCTGCTTATTATCTCATTGGGAAATATTACTCAAAGAGGTGAGCTAACTTGGAGGGGATGAGGACTACTCTGTTTAACGCCTGGAAGTTAGAGATGGGATTGGTGGTGAAGGAAGTAGGGGAAAGGCTTTACATGTTCTAGTTTGAAGATGAGGCGGAGCGAGATCGAGTGTTGGTAACGCAACCATGGCACTTCAATAGGTCCTTGATTGTACTGAGGGAATATGATGGAGTGGAAAAACCAGAAGCTCTGTCGTTCCAATTCTGTCCTGTTTGGGTCAGGATCTTTGAACTACCCGCCAATTATGATGACAAGTAAGATTGGGGCAGTGGTAGCGGGGGTTATTGGTCAGGTCTTGGAAGTGGACGAACAGCTAGGGAACTTTATCAGGGTTCGCGTGAAGATGGATGTTACCAGGCCTATCCTAGATGAAACTACAGTCACCTCTCCTTTTGGTGACTATGAGGTGGAATTTAGGTATGAGGATTTGCCTGACATCTGTCGAGTATGTGGTTTATTTGACCATACCAGCGAGAATGATTGTCTGCTGGCAACTGAGATGAGGAAGACGCAAGGGTCTGTTACCAAGAAGTACACAGCCCGAATCAAGCCAGAGTCTCCTTGGTTTAAATCGGCTAGATTTGGTGATGGCGATGGTAGCTTTCGGTTGGGTTGCATGGGGTCTCGACAATCCAGTCCTTTATCGATTTCTTCTGGGGTTCCAATGCCTCCAGGCAGGGAAGGGCGATCTACTCAGCAATCGCCGTCGGTAGGAAGTCAGGGTCGACGTTTCAGGAACCACGTGGATAGTATGTTACTTCGAGGAAGGTCGGTGGCGCGTCCTTTGTTCCCAGGTGAAGTTTCTTGTGAAGTAATATCTCGGTTACCGGAAAATAATGGTGGTCCGGTGGCTGGTGAGGTGGAAAGATCAGTTGAGAGGATGGTGGAGTCAGTTACGCAAAGAGGGGGGTTAGTTGAAAGTTCGGCGGATGAGTTGTATGGGGATTTGAATCTATCCGCAAGAATCGGGGAAGCTACAAAGGTGGTGCAACAGCCACAGCCGAAATTTGGGGGTGATTTTTTTATAACAGAAAGCTCCTCAAATTCAGCAGCAAGGAGCGTCCAACAGCGACGTAAAGGAAAGGGAAAACAGAGGATTTCTTGGGCTTCTTCAACAGATTCAATAGGCAGTTCGTTTGGTTCAATTCCTGGGATTGGGCGGATGAGAAGAGGTCAAGGGAGGTTAGGGCCTGATTTGATGCACTTGGTTAGTGGGCTTGCTGCAGGCCCAAGTGCAGGTCCAAATCTAATTAATCAAGTGAATGCAGCAGGTCTTGGCGAGAATTCAAATGCTTATGATCCTAATTCACCCTTTGTTTTTAGTGCTGGAGTTTCTATAGGGGCGAGGAAAATAAGAACTTGGAAAAAGCATGCCAGGGCCTCAGACAAGTATACTTTTGAAGCATTGAGCAAGAGTACTGCTGTCAAGGTGGGGGATAAGAGAAATTCAGTGCAACCTGTGTTTGAAGTTTGTTAGGGGAATATTGCGAAAAGATCAAGGGAGGGTGATTTGGCTCTTTCTGATTTGGATGCTGGTAGGCGTACTCGAGGGGTCTATATCGCTGATACGGATGCTGCTGCAGGAGGAGGAGGAGTCACTGGTGTAAGAGGAGGTGGTGTCTCTTCTTCTAATGCTGATGGTAACAATGGTGCAAAGGCTGGGGCAGGTGAAGTCTGCCCTAGCCGAGATCCATGAGTATTTTAGTTTGGAACTGCCGAGGCCTTGGGGCACCTCGGTCAGTAAATGTTCTTAGAAATTTAATAAATTGTAATAAGCCTCATGTTTTATTTTTATCAGAAACTAAAAGATGTAGTAATGAGATGGAATGGATTCGTTGTTCTTTGGGTTATGATTCTTGTTTTGTTGTTAATAGTGTAGGACGAGCTTGCGGTCTAGCTTTGCTCTAGTTGAATTCTATTACTGTTAATGTTGTGTCTTTTTCTAATTCCCATATTGATGCTCATGTTGGAGCACATATTTCTGATATGTGGCGTTTTACTGGATTTTATGGTCGGCCAGAGACAAGTCGGCGTTATGAGTCATGGGCCTTGTTGAAATTGCTAGCTTCCCAGTCTCCATTGCCCTGGCTTTGTTCAGGAGACTTTAATGAAATCTTATCTAATGATGAAAAAATTGGAGGCGCTATGCGACCTCAACGTCAAATGAATTTGTTTCGAGAGGTGGTAGATGCTTGTGGTTTTCATGATATTCCTGTTAAAGGGTCATTAATGACTTGGTCTAGGCGTATGGGTGATGAGATTGTTTTTGAGCGGTTAGATAGATATTTTGCTACGGAGAGTTGGTTGGAGAAGTTTCAATTTTCTTTTGTACAGAGTTTACTGACTTCGGTCTCTGATCACTTACCATTATTGGTCCATGTCTTGGAAAGGCCGGAGTTGGAGTGTCGAAGTAGAGGTCAATTTCGTTTTGAAGCAATGTGGCTGTTACATAAGGATATTGATAAGGTTGTCGAAGAGGGATGGAATGGAGTAGTGAGTAGTGATGTTCAACAGCGAATTAGAAATTGTGGGAAGATGTTGGAGGACTGGAATAGACGTGTATTTGGGAATGTCAAGTTTGCTATTCGAGACAAGAAGAAGGAACTTGATGAACTATATATGGAAGCTCAACGACATGGGGAATCGTGAATGCTGCACAATTGTCTAGACGATTTAAATGAACTCTATGATAGGGAAGAAGTTATGTGGAGACAACGAGCGAAGATGTCGTGGTTGAAGGAAGGAGACCGAAACTCCAGGTTTTTCCATTCCGTAGCTACACATCGGAAGCGCCGAAATACTATTGTTTCGATACAAGATGAGATGGGGCATTGGCAGACTGATTGTGTATCGGTGGAAAATGTTATTGTGAAGTACTATAAGGATATTTTTTCGTCGTTACATCCAACTATTCATCAGATACATCAAGTAACAGGGCTGGTGGATAGGCGTGTTTCTACTTCTATGAGTGCCATGTTAGATAGAGAATTTACGAGAGAAGAGGTACGCGTGGCGGTGTTTGATATGGAACCCAATAAGTCTGCAGGACCAGATGGAATGTCTCCGTTATTCTATCAATGGTTTTGGAACATTGTCGGGGAGGAGGTAAGTATGTTGGTTTTGTCTTTTCTAAATTTAGGGACGCCCTTGATAGATATTAACCACACTAATGTGGTACTTGTACCGAAAGTTGAAAACCCTTGTAGTGTTAAGGATTTCAGGCCGAATAGTTTATGTAATGTAATTTTTAAAATCATATCTAAGGTGCTTGCGAATCGGTTAAAAGAAGTGTTGCCTCATATTATTGGGCCGACGCAAAGCGCTTTTATTCCAGGACGGATGATTTTTGATAGTGCTTTAATTGCTTTTGAAAATGTACATTACATGAACAACAAGAGGTCGGGTAGTGATTATCATATGGCATTGAAGCTAGACCTTAGTAAAGCATATGATCGTGCTGAGTGGGATTTTCTTGAAGGAATCATGAGGCAAATGGGTTTTTCTGATCGTTGGATAGGTTTGGTTATGGTTAGTGTTAGAACTGTGACGTATTCAATTTTGATAAATGGGATACAATCGGAGAAGGTTGTGCCAACAAGAAGAGTTCGACAAGGGGATTCTTTGTCGCCCTATTTATTTCTGCTTTGCATGGAGGGTTTGTCCAGTATGTTGCAGCATGCTGAGCGCGTTGGGGATATAAGGGGAATTTCCATTGCTCGAAATGCTCTAAGGGTCTCGCATTTATTCTTTGCGGATGACAGTCTTTTGTTTGTCAGAACATCATTGGCTGAATGTGACGCGATTATGCGGATATTGAAAGTTTATGAATTAGCGTCTGGGAAATTTATAAACATTGATAAGTCAGCGGTGTTGTTCAGTAAGAACACTCCTGAAGATTTACGGAAGGCAATTCAGCATCATTTGGGAGTACAAAAGATTTTGTCCCGGGACAAGTATCTGGGGATGCCGATAATGATAGGTAAGTCAAAAAGGGCGGAACTGGAAGTTATTAAGGATAGATTGTGGAAACGGATACAGAGCTGGAGTGGTCGATTATTATCTATTGCAAGTAAGGCAGTCATGATTCAAGCGGTAGCCCAGGTAATTCCAACGTATCTGATGAGCTGTTTTAAGTTCCCAAAGTCATTTCTTCATGAATTGAATATGTTAATTGCGAGGTTTTGGTGGGGTAGTACTGATACAAAGCGGAAGATCCATTGGAAGGCATGGGATGATCTTTGTGTTTCAAAGTTGGATGGGGGTTTGGGATTTCGGGATTTCGAAGCTTTTAATTTGGCTTTGTTAGCAAAACAATGTTGGCGGCTGATTCGAAATGAAAATTCCCTGTGTTATCGGATTCTCTGGGCTAAGTACTTTCGCAATAATACTTTTATGAAGGCGAAGTTAGGACATAATCCTTCCTTTGTATGGCGTAGTCTCCTAGCTGGCCGTGAGGTGCTACGGGGTGGAAGCCGATGGCGAGTAGGAAATGGTTATGAGATAGATGTTTGGAGTGATAATTGGTTGAATAAGCCTCCAACGTTTAAACCACAAGCCCAAATAGGAACTATATGTCATGCCACCACAATAAGCTCTTTAATGGACTATCCTGGTCATTGGGATTTGGATCTTTTACAAGAGTTGGTTGTTCCTGAGGATGTCACACGTATACTTTGTATTCCATTGTCTATTTTACCTTATAGAGATACATTGATTTGGAATGATACGGCTAATGGAATCTATACAATTAAGAGTGGCTACCACGTTGCTAGGAGAATGCTTGGGAAAGAGGTGAGTTCGGTAGATGGTAGACTTTCTCGGTGGCCAATTGTGTGGGGGGCATCAGTATTGCCAAAGATTAAGTTTTTCATGTGGAGATTATTGCATAATATTTTGCCAAGGAAAGACCAATTGATGTATAAAGGGGTGCCGATAGATAATAGTTGTCCAGTGTGTTGTAATGAAGAGTCTTCTGCTTTCCATGCTATGTTTGAATGCTAATTTAGTCGATCGGTTTGGGAGCTCTCTTGTCCGTGGCTTATGGGGTATTTGTATAGATGGTATGGAAGGGAAGATTTTTGGGACTGTTTGTTGGAGAAAGCCGCCCAGCTAGGATCGATGGAGATAGTTTTAACGACCATGTGGAGATTATGGTCCAATCGCAACAAGTCCTTACATGAAAACGTTTGCTCTCTTCCTTCCACGTTATGTACTTCGGTTGCTAGGCTTTTGAGTGAAGTTGGGACAGCTCAACGGAGGTTTGTGGAGCCTAGGCAACAAGAGGGTCCTTCGACGTGGGTTCCTCCATGTCTAGCGAATTTCAAGATTAATACGGATGCGGCTTACTATTTTATTAGCCAAGAAGCTGGTCTAGGAGTAGTTATACGGGATGTCGATGGTATTGTTCTGTTTACTGCCACTGCCAGGATAAATAGTGTGCCTAATGCTCTTTTTGCAGAGGTTTATGCCATAAGGTTTGGATTGATTTTGGCATATTCGTATGGGCTTTTATCAGCTGAGGTAGAAAGTGATTCTTTGCAAGCTGTGGTGGAGTTAAATAGAACAGACTCTTCCTTGTGGGAATGAGGTGTTTTAATACACCAAATACGGAATTTAGCTTCTTTGTTTCATTTTTATTCTTTTAGTCATGTTTCTAAGGTAGCTAATGTTTTTGCTCATAGGTTAGCACATTTGGAGAGTGATGTAAATACTAATTTCATCTGGTGTGGAATGCCTCTACACGTATGTAATCAAGAGATTTAATGAAATGCAATTCAAAGGTTATTTCTAAAAAAAAAAGTTGCTTTATATGAATTACCTTAATTTTGGTGTAATTTAGTGTTGTTAAGGAATAGGAATCGTTTGGTATTGTAAAGGAGTAGGAAAAGTTGAGTAGGAATCGTTTGGTATTGTAAAGGAGTTGTAGACACCCATTTTTAGCGCATATCCTTTTATTTGGCTTAAAATATTTCTTGATTCGCATTTTGGGGTATTTAAGTCATTTCAATTTATTTTGACATTTTGGGCAATTAAGTAGAATATAACGAGTGATTCTATCTCGCATTCAGAAAGTTATCAAAAAAAAAAGAAAAAAGAAAAGAGAGAAAATAAAAAATGGGAAAATCACAAAAAGAAATTTCATAATACTAGTAAAGTTATCAGTTTAATTTTTGATAGACTTTTTCCATTTGGTTTATAGTTAATCACTTTGCCAAGTTGAATCTTGCTTTATTAACTTAGTCCATCAATTATCAATTTGAGTCTTTGTTGCTTTGGACAACCTTTGTCCTTTCCTTAGTTGTGCCTTACCCTTTTCCTTAATTTGGTTGGGCCAATTTGTTTTGGGCCTCATAGTCACCCTTTGATCCAAGTGCATTTGATAGCTAATTTTGATTCCATTTTCCATTAAAGAGAATGGGCATTTTGCAATGAGCAATAATTTTCATCAAGTGTTTACATTTTACAAGCATGAAACATATATTAAAAAAAAAGAAAGAAAAAGAAAAAAAAGAGTGCAAATGGCTTCAAACTTGACACCTTCCCCTTGGGCACATATGTTACTTAATGCTAAGCAAGTCTTGTCTCCAGCTGCCACATGCTCACATTCACCATGCATAGGTGTCAAACACTGCTATGTATTCGGTAGATCCATAAGCAAGACAGCACAAACAAAAGAATTAGCCGGGCAATTTCAGAGCAAATACAAGTGAATCCCAAATGGAAAGAAAGCAATGAAGGTGTACTTCAATCTTATTGGCAGCAAAAGAAAAGAGTAAAACATCAAGACAAAATCATTGTCAAGACACCAATACAGAGCAATCGATGGCAATAGGGTCAGAGACATGCAGCAGGGGGCAAGAACAAAACATAATTCAGGGCAGTGAGCAAAGATAGTTCAACTTCAGTGCAAGTTCAAGACTTAAGCAGAAAGATAAGCACTCAGGCAATGCTAATAGAAAGAGACAAATACAGAGTATGCTCATATCATGCACACACTCACATGCCATCAAATACCTCCTGAGAAACAGACAAGAAAGGAAGGCGATAGGAAAGCCTCACCTTGCCACCTCATTTACCACAACAACAAGTTTCTACCTACACAAACTGACAAAACAAAATTAGCACAAATAAAAGAAAATGGAGTAGAAATTAAAAGGCCATTGGATTAGGTAAAACAGAGACTGATCGTGGGATTGTTTGGTTTTCATTTTTAGGACTATATATACCACAATTTCATCAAAAAAGGGAGGACAGTTTTCGGAAAAAAACCCTAGTTCTTAGTTTTCCTTTCTAGTTTCCCATAGATTTCGAGCAAAAAAAAAAAAGAGAGAAAAAAAGCTTCATTTTTTCTATTTCATAGTTTTCCAGTAATCAAAAAGAAAAAAATTTCCTCGTTCCTTTTTTTTCTAGTGAGTACTAACAGAAAAATCCAAAAAAAAAGGGTAGAGTTCATTAAAACACAAAAAACCGAAAACCCAAAGTCTATTCTTTTTTCATAGTTCATCAAAAACACAAAAAAAAAGTGTCCTTTTAAAAAAAAAAAAAACATGCCACTAATCACTGATTCATAAAACCAAAAGTCAAAAAAAGAACTTTTTACCTTTGTGTGAGCATAGTTTTCCTTCGGTTTTCCTTTCACCACGTTCTTCGGACCCCCATTTCGATCCTTTCTTCAAAGAAAACAACAACACAGAGGGTTAGGGTTTCCTTAGACTAAGATTTGGGGCATTTCGGTTTGAGGTCTTGGTTTTAAAAAATTGATTCGGTGGAAGTACAAAGGAAAGGGAGGAGAGGAATATACCTAGTGCCGGGAGTGATTCGACGGTTGAGCAGAGAGATCGAGAAGGGCGGAGGAAGTTACGGTTAGTGCAATTTGAGGCATTTCAGGTTCTTTTTTTGAGAAAACTAACCTCAGATCTGGAAAGAGGAAGGTCAGGCGACGCTTACTGGGGATTTCGGTGTTCAGCGGCTGCGATTGAAGCTCCGGCGACGGTGGAGCAGCCGCGAGGGCGATTCCTGGTGAGCTAGGCGGCGACGGTGCAAAGTCTAGGGTTTGAGGTAAGTTATATTTTTCAGAATTAAGTTAGTATATATAGTCATGCTTAGTTTTGTGTCATATTCTAATTGCAAGTGTTCTGTTTGGTGTTCCATTTAATTTAGTCTCCGATTGATTTCAATTTAGTCCATTAAGCGGTCAATTAGCTCATATAAGTAATCGACACTTGTTTCCGTTTGCAATATGGTCCCTGTGATAGCTTAATTTGGTCCCTTTATGTTTGGTTTCGTTCGATTAGGTGTCTTTCGGTTTAATTTTAAGTTAAATCTATATTGTTTAGTCATAGGTAATTCAAAAGAAGTAACCTATGTTAAATAGTTTATATGTTAAATAAATTGATTTGGAGCTGGGAATAAACATGTCTAGGAATTATTATTTTAAGCATTTTCGGAATTAAGATTGCTTCATGGCAGTTTAGATTAGATTTTCTTAGAATTGAGACTATTAATTATATTTGGGCTCTAAAGTCCTCTGTTGGGCCTTATCATTTAAGTGGGCCTTGTTGATTTTGTTTTTTAGTTTGAGCTTTACTTTGATTATCATTAGGTTATTGTTTTCTTCTATTTGGGCCTTGTAAGGGCTCGATTGTTTAATCAATATAGGTTTAAAATTAAATAAGATTTGGAAATTAAGTAAATTTCATGTGCATCCATATTTATCTTTAATATTAATATTTCCTTATTGATTATGCCATGCTCATTTGAGAAAAGTGAATGGACTCCGATGATGGAATAACTGGTTGAAATGTTGACAGCATTGTCCATTTTAATCCGGATTTTCTAGGCTTGAGGCATTCATTTGGGGGTCTTACCAATCAAGTAGAAGGTTCCCAAATGATGTCTCTCGTATAATCACTCGGTAAAATTGAATTTAACCGGAAATCATACATCACCTGCATTCATGCATCTAGGGTTTAGATTTAGTAATTTTCAATTAAAGTTTAAAAATAAAAAAAATGGAAATTGAAAATGAAATAGAATAAAAATCATTTCTTTCAAAATTAAAAAAGAGTTTGTACTTGAGAATTGTTCTCTTTTAGTTTTCCAAGATAAAAAAAATCAAAAAAGAAAAGAATTGAGTCTTTCACAATTAAATAAAAAGGTTTTCAAAAATCCAAAAAAATCAAAATTCAAAATTCAAAACAAAATTTCATTCCAAGATTTCAAAGTATTCAATTTAGGTCTTTTCAAATTGGGAAAGTTCCACTCAAGTTTTCAAGGTGTTCAATTTAAGTCTTTTCAAAACATTCAAACATCATTTTCCAAATAGAGTCGTTTTAACGGTAAGTTTTAAAGAAAATCCTCTCATGAGGAATCCAAAAAGAGAACAAATAATAAACGGGGAAGTCCCCAACATTCCTATTTCAAAATCCAAAACCTATTTTTGTTTGTTTATTTGCTTAATTTCAAAAATTAATAAAATTTCTTAAAGGCATGAAAACATTTAGGAATAAAGACAACCAATAATAGAAACCCACAGTCAATTCTAAACTAGTCAGTGCCGTCTTTTGACGGGCGTCGTGGGGGTGCTAATCCTTCCCCACGCGTACCCGACTCCCGAACCTTTAAGACTTTAGTTAGAAAACCGTTTATTAGGTTTAGTGTTACCTTCGCCAAGCTTAGGTTAATATTAAACTTAATAATCTGATAGGTGGCTAATCACACCTAGGTTAAAAAAGATTAGTGGCGACTCCCGTAGTTCTTAAGTCGTTCAGCGGTAGGGTTCGAACCACCCTCGGACTCGCACGTAGCGACAGGAGTAGGAAAAGTTGAGTACCAAATTTTTAATGCAATATAAATTGATTGATGTGAGTTATGCTCTACATCGAGTAAAATTTAAAGAAGAAGTCTTAGGATGAATTTGATTCTGTTAAAAATAAAAGTTGGTTCCATATGAGCTGTTGTAGTTTGATATTGGCAATAAGGAGCAGGTTAACTTTAAATAATAGTCGTATATTAAAGGTAATAAGTTCAGCAATACGGACAAAAAGCATTGGTATTTGTCAAAGCAAAAATTCATTTTTTATTGTAAATTTATTTCGACATTTTGTAACAATGCAAAATAAACATTGTTAAAGCTAGGGCTGCAAACGAGCCGAGCTCGAATGAGCTTGAACACGAACTCAGTTATGTCCGCGAACATTTTGCCTTGTTCAAGCTCTGTTCGTGTTCGTTTAAATTTTATGAGGCTCGTTCGAGCTCGGCTCGTTTATAAAATGTAATGTTCATGTTCGTTTATGTTCGGCTCGGTTAAATGTTCTTGTTCGTGAACAATGAACAAACAGGTTCATGAACACTAATTGAACACGTTCACGAACATATATTAATTTATCAATAAAATAAAAGTTGTTCTGAACAACTTAACTAAACAATAAACAAGCAATAACTAAACAAACAAACACATAAATGATTTTAAATGGATATAATAATATATTTTTTAATCTTAATGAACCATAAACGAATTTTAAACGAGTATTTAAACGAACAATAAACGAGCTAATAAATGAACATTTATCGAACATGTTCGCGAACATAAACGAGCTGAACACTCATTGTTCAAGCTCGGTCCGTTTATTAAACGAACACTAAAATTTTGTTCAGACTCGTTTATTTTCCAAATAAACGAACATAAACGAGCTTTAATCGAGCTTGTTCACGAGCCGTTCATCGAACATCATGTTCATTTGCAGCCCTAGTTAAAGCTATTCGTATTTATTCCAAATTGATAAACACATGTAGTTATATATAGCATAACTCACAGCTCAATGCTTTGAATTGATACAAAATGTGCTTTAAATATTTGTTTTTTCAGTATTATACTGCACGATTTAGCGAAAACTATTGTTACAGAATTAAATAAACTGAAATATTTAAAACTGTAAAATAAACACATAAGGTGAAAGTCTTTCTTTTGTGGCTTTACATATTTTTTTTTGTAACGTCTAAATCTGTAATGGAAATTGAAGAGCTTAAAATTAGCTATGATGTCAGCATATTAAGGAGAATTCCTTACTACACCATAAGAAAGCTAACTCTAATTCTTAGACTTTAAAAAAGCCAGATTCTATCATTTTATCCAACTTGGAAATAAAAAATTCATTTCGATTTGTACTGCAATTCTTCACTCAACATAAAATGCAAATAGTCTAATAACAATAATCAAACTCCAATCACATACAATCCAACTTAAATAAAATGTATTTCAACAAAACAGTGAAAGCAATAAATTTAAATTTCGTTTCTCTTTAAAAAAGTATGTTAATTAAAATCAAGAGAAAGAATTGCTATATTAAAGATAAGATGAGAATAAATGGGTATTGAATAGTTAAATGAATGAAACATCCTGTTCTGTAATTAGATTTCAAGAATGAATTCTGGAAGACTTTATTATGACTCATTCCCCATTAACTAAAACGGTTCTCAAAAATGGAATAACAACAATGAATATTTGAAGAGTTGATTTTATTTCGAGTTAATGGTTTGGTTTTATAACTCTTTTAATTAAGTGTTAATTAATGGTTTGTAAAAAATTACTAAAACGGGACGATAAGGTCTCACCAGATTAAAAGTTGGAATGACTGTTAAGTAATTTCACGTTACTACAAAAATAATATGTAGTATATATAATAATAATTATGTTGCAAATAAAAAAAAATTTATAATCATGTTTTTTTTTCTTTTTTTCTTTTTTCATTTTTAATTCCGAAACCCCCTAATGGACAATTAGTATTGATGCCTGATGGTCTCCCAATATTTCTTCCCCTACATAAACCTTGACCAAACCTCAGCTTCATGGAAATTAGCTCACTAGAAAAAATAGTAAATTTAATTAGAAAAAAGAGAAACGAGAGCTCCCTGCCATTATTGCCTTCTTTCCAATTGAGCTTATTGGACAGCTTCTATCAGTTTTATCAGTTCCATTAACAGAATACAGCAATAATATCATAGATTTGCTTTGAAGGCTATATTCTACCACCTTTGCTTGGTCAATAAATTGAGTTGTTAAAATTTAAAACAGAAATGGCAGAAATTTCAGTATTTGAGTCTTGGGAAGTTTTGTAATAACTGCTAAACAGTCAGCAAGTGCATAGGTGTTCAAATCCTTTATACATTACATTTACCTCCCCTTTAGCAGAAAATTATCATTCTAAAGACTTGGTATAGGAGTCACTAAAGCTTTATATATGGTCAAAACAATCTCATTTCAGCTTTCAATATTCTTGAAAATTTGCTCTGCAAATCATAAAATATTTATGATGAAAGAAGTTGTCACCAGAATATATAGGTCATCTCTAGATAATCATCAGATTGCAAAAACCCCTCAAAGCATCAGAACAAGAGCTTATTGGTGATAACAGCTAGCTGCAGGTAAATATAATATATGCATGAAGATCAATGTGGTAGCTGCTAGTATGCAACTAGGTAATGTAAGCCGTTTTTGTTGAAGGGTGTAGAATTTTATTAACTTTGTTTCTTCTTTTAATTCTAACTAAGCTGGAGCATTTTACAAGAGACACACAGGACAATTTACTATGCAACAATCTTATTACCATAGGAAATTAAGCTTGGTGGCCGGATGGAATTACCGAGGATTCCTTTCAAGAAAAGTTACAGTCCAAATCACTGAAATTTCTGCCAATAGTTTAGACTAGTAAGAGCATTGAAAGAATCTAGCTGGATCCAGTTACTTCTTGAATATACTAGCCTTTTTACTAATGAGAATCATTTCCCTTGTGAATTGGACGAATCAACATTCATTAATTCCAACAAGTAAGATTAGACAAAGGAGAAAATAATATATATAAAAAATCTCATGTGAATCAGAAATTAGGAATCTACCTGCT